>ML784389.1:796756-822933 GCA_009831015.1 Picea engelmannii
CTTAGAAGGTTCTACTTCTAGAAGATTCCTCCTCTAGAATGTTCTTAGGTGATGGTAGCACTATATAAAGGGGTTTAAGCAATGTAATGAGATATGAAGAGAAATATTGTATTTGGAGCGATAGCTCAGTAGGAGGATGCCCCCTCGAAGAGGCAAGTGAACAGGAGAGGATCCCTTTCATAATTGGATCCATTGTATGGTGTTTCCCTACCTCAAGGGTTTGATAATAATATTGTGTGGTTTCTTCTATATTGCTTTGTGGATCTATTGTGTATTTAGTATTTGTGGTGATTATATCTTCAGATCTGGTATTGGTACTTAACAGCACAACACCGCCTTCGCTTGTAGCTTTTGTTGGACCATGACTCACCCACGAGGAAGGCCAAAGAGGGGTTCGCCCTGGAAGCCCCGACGTCCTTCAGTCTCCATCTCGGATTCGCCCTCCATAAGGTCCTCCCCCCGTGGCCGGTCTGGTCAATCCTTAGTTTCTTCTCGTAACTTGGTGAATGAGCAACTCAATTGTGGGGCATTGATGACCAAAGCATCCAGCTCTCCCCATCAACACCTTCGTGACCCTCCAGTGACTCCTTATGTCCCTGCGTCTGAACCTCACCAGACTTCTCGAGGGGTTGGGCCTCTTCCCCGGCACTCATTCACCTCTGCGCAGATTTGGGATAGCTTGGCGACACTCTACGACCTAGTCTTTGGTATCCGCCAGAGCGTGGAGGACGTCAACTATCGCCTCTAAGATAGACCTCTTCCTTCCGACCCTCAACTCCCTACAGGATTCTCTCGCCTCCAGCCCGCATGAGGATGCGCCAGTGGAGAAGCCGAACGCGGAGGCAGATGCAACAACATGTGTAAAGCAGGATGCAGCGCCAAGTGCAGATCGAGACAACGAAGTTGGTGGCGTTGTGGGCGACGGGGAAGGTGACAAGAATTGGGTAGATCAGCCCACATACATAGAGGATGAGCCCTGGCCAGGGGACCTCCCACCCATGTGGCCCAATTACTCTCCAGGTGTCTAGATCGTCAGTCTTGTCGCAGGGGGTCAGTAGTATATATGTCTTTTTCTTTCATCTTTTGAGGAGTTTTGAGCTGTAAACTTTTATGTTTAAAACAATAAACAATATCACTTATAAATTTGGGGTATCCTGGGATAAATGGACTGGTTTCCCCTCTGTTGGGGCAGTCCTATATCCTCAATATGAACATCTTGTATTTTTCTTTGTTACTTTGCTTCTGGAAGGCACTTAATATATTTTTCTTACTTACAAAAAAAAAAAATGATTATATTGAGTATAATTCGTCATGTTTTATGATTACCAAGATCTAATTCACATTTTTCTGGTGTTACAGGGAAAAAATGCACCACGTTTCTAATTTTGGCACTTGATCTGGCACTCCTTCCAATGCTCTTTCTGACACTTGATCCGACACTCTGTCCAACACTGCGTATTGCACAAAAATGTAGGGTGACTTCACAGTTATGGTATTGGCGGCCAGTGATGGGTGAATCGGGAACATGGGTTTTGTTCATGCTTGCCCTCTCTAGGTATTGAGCTCCCGACAACTCAGTTTTAGTTGTTCAAGAGGGCGATTATTGGCTCGCTCTGTTTTATCAGTTAGGGCATCATTTATTGTAATTTGATGAATTTACAAGTGGTTCTACCCTTTTGTGGTCGACCACTTGGCCTGTAAAAATTATAAATACCACCGAGGTGGTCAGACATAAGTTAAGCATTAGAATTGTCAATGTGATAAACAAAAAAATGATTTTACTCTGTTTTGAGTTTTTACATTGCTAGATTATGCCAGAACTGCGTTTTTGAGTTTTTATGGTGAATTCGACCTGTTGAGTTCATGTTGTGCTTTTAGAGAGTGACCATGACTTGTTGGGGGGGCCATCAATAGTCTGGTAACTGTCTTTGTGTTTTTTTATGGATATCATAATTTAATTGTTCTCTTTATTTTCTATACATACATATTTTATTGTGTTAATTAGTTTGTTGTTATAATTTAATTGATTTTGATTCTCTTTTGTAGGATAGAATGAAGGATTGTGTTAGCATGCATTGATCTTGTAGATTAGGAACAGACTTGCAAGTCCCTAGACTAACCCCATGTGCAATTAGATGTTAGATTATGCTTTGATTTATGATTTTATAGTCAAGTTTAAAAACAAAGTTTTAATTAGAATAGAACAGAGTTTTAATTTGGGTTTTGTTTGACAGGGATTTGATGGATTGATAGAGTTAATTTCAGTTTTTAATTATAGCTTTCTTATCTCATTTTTATATAGATCTTGTTTAATTAATTGTTGATGAATGTAGTTGTTAGTTTACTTTTTAATGTCATGTTTTAAATTTATGTTTTTAATCATTTCTTTATTTACAGTTTGAATTGTTAGAATAGATATATCATAGTTTCATTTATGTAATTTCTTTCCTAATGTTAAATTGCAATTCTTAGTTAATAATTGAGTTTAAGTATGAATTTTGCTTATGTAGAATAGAAGTATAATGATGATCATGTTATGTTGTTGATGGTTAATATATGAACATGTAGGGTATCTAACATTGCTGTGTCATGGCTAAATTCTCATTGGATTGTTTAATCCATACCTTTCACTTTTCCATTGAAATTAGTGTTGAGATTATACCACTGGAATTGTCCTTTGTTGTCAAGTGCCATCAAGATATTACCTGACACCGAAGACATTCACACAACCACCAACATTATATTTGAATTGTCATAGGTTAAAAGACAGTTTTCCTTTTTTCATAGGTTAAAAGATAGTTTTCTTGCTTTCATAGATTAGAAGAGATAGTTTTCTTGCTCTCATAGATTAGAAGATATAGTATCTTTCTTTCATAGTTTCAAAAAATAGTTTTATTGTTGTTGTAGGATAGATAGTCTTTGCTTTGATAGATTAGATAGTAGTTTGCTTATGATAGATTAAGAATTAGTTGTTAGTCTTTCTTGATTTCAATAAAATAGATTTCCCTTCATGAACTAGAAACAGTTTTGAATTAAGCATTTAGTCCACTTGCCTCTTAGGCTAGATAGTTGTTCAATGAGAAGTTTTAATTTGATTGCTTGCAGTAGTTAGTTGTTTTTGCTTACTTGTCTATTTTCTTTAGTAGGTTAGTTAGTTGTCTTTTCTTACTCATTTACTTGCTTTAGTATGTTAGATAGTTGTTTTTGCTTACTTGTTTACTTTCTTTAGTAGGTTAGTTAGGTGTCTTTGCTTGCTTGTTTATTTATTTTCTTTCATAGGGTAGTTTCTCATTGAATGTAGGTTGGCAAGTTAAAATAGTTTGCTTTTGTTAGTTGCTCATTATTTAGTTTTATTTTGTTTATTATTATGAAATAGTTTTCTTCAAGTAGGGTTTTTAATTGTTTTCTTAGAACTATCCATCGATCCTTGGCCCAAAAGTACTAAGGTTACCTAGTTTCAATTTTCTTAGTAGGGTTTGTTCATTAGATAGATTTGTTTGAGTAAATTATCCTTAAATAACTACCTTCCTTAGTTAGACTATACTCCTACCATCCTTCTACCTTTGGCATATATTTTTCTACAACTCTAAGTTTACTTACCCCGGGTTGACAATTTAATTGAGGGTTTTTACTGTCTTTTTAGTGCATATACAACACCCATCATTTTTGGCGTTGTTGTCGGGGAGTTGTCTTAAAGTAAGAAGTAGTTAGGAAATAGATCATCCTTAGATCTTAGCATTATCTTGGTGGTGGGGGAGCTTTAAGACAAGAGGTATGAACCTGCGCATATTCTATAGCAGGTTCCCCCAAACCCAATGGTAGGTTTTCCTTTTTGTTTTTGTTTTCTTTCATGAATAGACCTAGAAACCAAATGGTATCTTTTTATTTTGTTTTTTCTTTCTTTCATGAATAGGCCTAGAGACCCACAAGGTAGAAACATTAAATCAAAATCAAACCTTTCAACCAAGGTTCCTTCCGATCTCTTTGGGGGAAGGAATGTTCCACTTATAAAATCCATAGACCAATACCGAAAAATAGAAGCTAGATCAACTCAAAGAGCTAAAATAGTCTCTGAAGGGACTAACACAAGGAGAACTATAGAAAAATAAATTGAAGCATCAATCATATTAGGATAAGAATCTAGACCACTCGATTCTTCCACAGAACCAAACAATACAACCTTTGCTTTTACAGCACCACTAGGGGACCCTAATTTTAAGGACATCATAGACCATGAACAGGTGAATCTTTTGTTTGGTATTTCAGCCAATGTAATTATCTCTCAAATTGACATAGAAACTTTGGCACCAATAGTCTCAACCAGCTTGAGTAGAGTCCCAGACATCCAATCCATAGGAAGACCTTTCCATCAAAGGGAAACCTTGTTTTATTCAAAGGTAAAACCACCTAGGTACTCTCTTTTTGGAAACCAAGCCAATATGGATGAACAGGAGGACCATAACAATGTAAGACACAGGGAGGAAGAAGAAACTAGAAACGAAACCGAAACTACCTTCGGGTTTCCAATTTTAGACACCACTCCAAATGTCAACATGAAGAATATTCCTCTCTCAGCACTGCCTACCTTTTACGGTAAAAACAATGAAGATCCAGACACCTTCCTATTTTAATTTGACATCTTTTGTAGGAGCTACAACTACATACAAGATGCCCAGAAATTAATACTCTTTCCTGCCACCCTCAAAGACTTTGCACTAATATGGTTCATGAGGTTAGGAGAATCCATGAAATGCATATTTCTTAATAAGTACCAAGACTACGGAAAGAACAAAGAGTCTGGTAATGACATCTTTAAAATCCAATAATTAGAAGACAAGACCCTCGAAGATTATATGTAAATATTTGTTTATATCTCCCAGAAGTAAAAATACCATGACCTCCTAGAGGATGAAATTAAGGCTCTTTTCCTTAAGGGAATTTCATAAGAATATCTAGAAATGATTAACCTGATGGCATCAGCTGACATATCTCATAAACCATTTTCTAAAATATGTTAAATGTGTTAAAATTACTCAAGGAGTAGAGCCAAAATAGGAAAGAATGTTCAAGACCCTTAGAATAGAAACTTAAAACTAGTTAGTTCAGGTGGTTTTACGAGAGCAGAGATAGGGAAAGTTTTGGAGAAATTCAAGATAGAAATATTAAGAACAATAGGTTCCTAGTTGGACACCCTAAAAATAAAAAATAAACAGGAGGAGGAGAATGCAACAATGAGCATATATCTCCCAAGATGCAGGAGGAAGCATTCCTCAAGGGAATGGCCATTAGATAACATTTCAGTTTGTGGCTTCTATACAAAAGACCATGTGACTAAAAAATGTCCATCATTGCCTGGTTTATTAGCCATATATAGGAGTGGAGATCCTGGGGACTTCTTATGCACCTAGGAGGCCATGGTAGCCTAGGAACTAGCCCACATACCTAGATCTATAGTCTCAAGTTCCACTCTATTATCAACAACAACAACAGTGGAACTCACCAGGTTGGAAAATCTGGTCTACTCAGTACCAACATCCTTGGATTCGAGGATGGAGGGGAAGACACAACCAAGGAAACCCTCAAGCTCGACCTATCCCTATGTCCAACCATCCTTATCCTCAGTTCCCACCGAACACTCTGCAACTTTTACCAGGTTTTGTTCCACCACCTTTACCTCCTATTCCACAACAACCGCTACAATATCAAAATGAAAGCTCCCCGAGACCAAGACTATTATTGGCAAAACCAATGGAGAATCCTAATAATAATTCCCCTCAACCTCTTCACAATGTTGAGATGCATGCCTTCCTAACATATGTTATTACTCTTGTTCCATTACATGAAATTCAACTAGGATTGGGAAAAGTTCTAAATAGGCAGAGACCTTCAGTAGTCATCGAGGAACAAGAAGAAGAAGAAACCATTAAATAGGCCATGGATGACACTAGGTGGGAAGATGTTATTATCTCGAAGAATCAAGAACCCAAGCTTCCCCAAAATGAACCTTCACAAAATATGAAGGTCCCTCCTTATCTAGACCGATTGGTAATCGAGAAACCTACCACCTAACCGAAATTTGACATTTTGAATGAATTGAAAAATATTTGTGTCATGATTCCTCTTCTTCAAGCCATTAAAGACATTCTAATCTACAGTAAGGTAGTCAAAGAATTGTGTATCAAGAAGCCAGGTAGGAAGAAAAAGGACCCCCCTACAATACACTTTGTAGGAGGACTCTCTGAGTACATATTACAGAAGCCAAAGCTAGAAAAATAGGGGAATCCAGGAAACCCCGTAGTGACTGTTATCACTGAAATTTTGTTCGCACATGGTTACAAGAACTCAACATCGTCAAACAACGATGAAGTCATCCATGGAATTGAATTAACACCAAAGAATTCATAAAAGGGTCAAAAGCTATACAAAGTAGTAAAAAATTGAAGGGCGTTATGCAGACATTGGGCGCGCCCGCACATGCGCAGAACAAAAACACAAAAATCGTGCACATGCGCATGATGCATGACTGTTATCGCAAAAATACACACACCTGCTAAACAACACATTTATGAGAGTGGTCGGCCTCCCACCCACTTATGGTTCAGCTCCCAAGCCGATTTGACCCTCAAATCTGGACTGGATTCGACTGGATGGCTGGTCAAAGACCTAGAAATGCCCTAATTAGCCTCTTTTCACACTACAAAGCAGTTAAACAATAGCTCAAAGGAATGCTATAAAAATGCCATGGATGCACCTCATTTTTCAAGGAATTCAAAGTAATGTTATGCTGCCACTATTCTCTTGGGGACTCCATCCTTGTTAAGAGCATATTTGCACCATTACATTGGGCAATCCATCTCACCCCTTGAGTGGATTTGCAAAGAGTTCTTTCATCATTTCCCATTTTTCTTTGTTGTAAGAAGAGCTTGCTAGTGGGGGTCCAAGAGCCCTCCCTTGGAGGAAGAAGGGACTCATAGTCCCCTTTTTTCTTGGTGTATTACTTCACTAATAGATCAACCTCATCATTGGTGACATGGGTTTTATGGTTCTTTTTGTTTCTATGTCCCTATGCTCATGAATTTAGTTGTTATTGCATTTCTTAGTTTAATTCTTAATTGTTGTTTTTATTTATTTCCCTAACTCTTTTCCTTGCAGCTGTCCTACTCAGCAGACCCAACTGAGCTTGCAAGCACCTCTATTTTGCTCACTAAGGTGACGGAAGAGGCGCAACAGATTGGCGACTCCACTGGGAAAAGGTATCAATTTCCTACCTCATTTGGGTTTTTCTTGCTCTTCTTTTAGTTTGTTTAACTTGCAGGTGCATTAACCGGCCTCAACCGACCTGCCAATCATCCAATTCCAAGGTGAATTGAGAGAAATCCATCTGGATTTTTCATTTTCGGTCGTGTGTCACATATGCGCAGGTTTGTATCCCCATAGACACGCATCGTGCACACATGTTCTTAAATCACAGCTATTTCCTACGCACGTGCGCTCATTTACTTTTCTCTGCTCGCGCACATGTGCTCTGTGCGCCTCTGTCTCCACTGAGACCCGAGCATCTGTGAAAAAATTCACATTGTAAAGTTTTTTGAGATGTGGGGAAGGCCATTTGCCTTCTTAAAAATGATTTCGAGCATGTTTTAAAGTTGCACCACACTTAGTCCCCTCATCATATAAAGGGGTTAGTTAAAACACATAGGCACTTAGGGGGTTAAAATCAATTTCCTCTTTTTGCTTTTCATTTTCACCACATGGATAGCTTGTTTTGACTCACAATATAAGTTGGAAATCATTTTTAATCACATTTAACTTGCATTGGGACTAGAAGTTGAATAACAATCGCTTAGTATTCTCTTCTCTCGTGCCTCCAAGCGATCTTGAGAATCAGAAAAAGATTGTGAAACGTTTTCATCTCCCTTAACAACATTAAAACCTTTAGGAGAGGACAACAACCCTTCTTGGGACTCCTCTTAGTTTACTTTTTTAAACACATCTTAATATTGTAACAAGCCCATACATGCCCACATGCTACAAATATAGGATAGTGTTTGAATTTTTCTTTCTTAGATCAAATCACTAGGGAAGTTTAAAGGTTTGTAATGGGCCCATACATGCCCACATGATCAATGTAGGATAGTTTCAAAGCTTTTCTTAGATTACATCACAATAAGGAGTTAAAGGGATTGTAACGGACCCACATGTCCACATGCTATCTTCCTAGGGACTTTTGAATTATGCAAGGTTGTACCAAAGGCACTTAGTTAATTAGGTAATCAACACTTGTAAGGACCAAGCGAAGTCCACAAGCAGCAAGGTGACATCTAATTCACTAAAAATTGGCACACTTTCACTCACACACAAAAGTTACTTATCACTCACATAGCTTCTTCTTGAAACGTGGAGGTCCAAGTAGGTTTCCCTCAAAGGGATTCTGAAAACACCCCACCCTTTTCTTGACGAAACTATCCACTCCCATTTTTAAATTCAACGAGGTTGGTTCACACCCCCAACCTCTCAAAACAACTACATCTAAATTTTTTCTAAAAAACTCACTAATTTTTCCTCCACAAGAGGTGCCAAAAGAAATTGTTTAGTCTAGGTAGGATTTTGGGGATAGGCATCCAAATAAATCCCCATTATCTGGTTCTCACATTGTCAAAACCATAGAAGTTGTCAAATAGGGAACTGAAAATCCTCCAAGTCAAGTGTTCTTAATACCATAAGGCAGGGAGATACCCATGAAGGGTTGAAGGCTGAGGTCCAGTTGTTTTGTGCATCCCCCCTTGAGGCACCCACCTCTTGGATGAGATCCAACCCATGACCCATTTTTTAGGCCGAAAATCTAAATGCCACACTTTGACTGAGGTACCTAGTGACCAAATTTAGGACATCTACCCAGGTGGAAATTGTGGGCTTCAATTGCACCTTGATTGGATTTTGTGTGGCTATTGGGAAATATCACCATCTCTTTCAGGATATGCCCCCTTTACCCCTCATTATAACCAATTTTTTCATCCTTCACTAGTTTCTCTTCCAGTGGCTTCAGACCCCATTGTCAAGTACTATTGGAAGGTCCAGTGCTATTCGAGAGGAAAGATGTTATGTCTTCTAGGACACGAGCATTTGTTTTATTTTGATTCCCCACAAGGACAAAACCTACTTACCCACATATATATGCTTCTTTTTCAAAACACAGTTTATGTATGATGCACATTTAATTACAGTTTGATTTGGATATATATATTGTGTAAACATTCAATGCAAATGCTCTTGTTTCTATATTACTCTCACCACTCTTTGCATAGCTAGTCTGACATCATAGGGGAACCACATAACCCCCGTCGTTCACGACGCTTTCTAAACCTCCCTCCTATATTAGGGGGAGTGTCTGGTCTTGCCCACTCATTGACACCACCTTCACACACTCCTGTGAGTGCTACTATTTTAGGATCAACTTTACTTGGTTCCACATTACTTGGGTCCACTTCCCAAGGTCATCCGTCCACTCACTCTCCTTTACATAGAAGTAGGGGACCAACTTCCTCTCAAGGAGGAAGTACCAACCCACCTAACCCCCCTCCAGGGTCCGGTTCCCAACACACTCGCACCATGGCAGGAGCTAATCCTCAACCAACAATCTTGATGCCATATTTGGCCTCTCTTAACATACCGGATCTAAGCAAACTTACCAATGATCCTATATTGCATGACCCCACACGACCTGCAATGCCCACCAAACTACCTTCAGGCATCCCTAAGTTTGAAGGAAAGGTCGGCGATGACCCTGCCAACCATGTCATAACCTTTCACCTATGGTGCTCTTCCAATAGCATTATGGATGATTCCATCAGATTGCGCTTATTTCAATGCACACTCACTGGCCCATCGACCAAATGGTACGTAGAGGAAAAATTCGCGTCCCATGCGACTTTTGAGTCCTTGGCCAAAGAATTATTAACCTTCTTCCAATTACCCATCCGCCACGACAATGGTCTAGAACTAATTTCTAATTTCAAACAAACCTCAGCCACACATAGCAAGGATCACATTCATGAGTGGCATAGGCGACGTAGTTTGTGCAAAGCAAAAACCACCAAGCAACAGTGTCTTGATTGGTTTCTTTGATCACTTGTCTCTCTCCTCGGGAAGGATGTAGCTTCCAACTTCCCTCAATCGGAAGAGGAAGCCATAAGTAAGGCCCAATAGTATGACCTCATCTATGTACAATCATGATACTTATACATAGTACTTCCTGATCTCCCAAAACCTGTGCCATTTGGCCAAGACAAACCTGGGATGTCTCACTCAGCAAATGGACTGATTGGTACCACCACTCACCACGGTCCACAACCCCAACCGCCACCGATGTATGGCACACCTCAATACCCACTAGCATACGGGGACATTTCTTATTACCCCCCACCCCCTTATCAACAACCATACCATGTTGCGATACCTCCATCCATCAGTGGACCACCGTCGACACCCCCCATACATCCACCTATTCAAACGAACTCTGGTACCCCCTCTACTTTAGATTATAGTACTATCAAAATCACTACGCCTTCCTATGTACCTTATGGATCCTTACCACCACAGAATCCCTACTTCCCATTTCCTGGTCCTCCACAAACCATGGCTCCCCCACATCCTCATGCGGGGGTAAATTTTGTTCAACCCTCTGTCGTTTAGCAATACCAAAATTTTGAACAGTTGAATACGGCTAATCCAACCCATCCATCGAACAATTCCAAGAAGAAAGGATGAAACAGGAATAACAACAACCTAGGTCAAGGCGGGAATCAACCCCCACAACACCAATCCACTGGGGGCAACCAGAACCAAGGGAACCAAAACCGCCAGGGGGGAAATAATAATAAATGCCAAGGGAGAAATAACAATAATGTTAAAACTAACTTCCCTTGTTCCCTTTGTGGTGATTTCATCCATTACACTCATCATTTCCCCCAAATCGCGGATTTTAAATGGTTGAAAGACTCTGGTATTCTTCCCCATTCTCTAGCACCACCTGCCCCTCAGTAGGCACCACAACAATACGTGCAACAACCCCCTCCTGCCATGCTACAGAATCCTATTCCACATCAAGGTGTGATAAACACCCAACAGGACCCACAACATCCTCCACCTCAGGTGGGACAATACCTCAACCCCAACAATCCAGCAGATCGCACAATTCTCCTCACTAGTGAGGAAGAAATCCTTCTGCAAACACGTAATCATCAGTATCATGCACCCGCTGAGTCTCCTCCTATCCCTCTAGAGACAAACCCTACACCGAAAGGACCCCCGTTAGTGATTCCTCTCCCTTTCACCAAACCATCGCTTCGCTTCCCTTGCATCCCATTGCGCAGGAATGTCCACAACCCACAGGCTAGGGAAGCTCATAACTATAGTTTGGTAGATGACTTAGCACAATCCACGGCTGCCATGTCAGTATTGGAGGTACTCCAGACATGTCCTAATCAGAGTAAATCCTTACTTTCCTCCTTGGGGGTAGTCAACCTCGCAGATACCCGACTCATTACCTTTGATCTTGACAGCGGAGAACCTTGCCTTCCCACCTTGATCACTTTTCAAATACTAGTAAAAATATGGAACATCACAGTTCATCGGTGTATCATTGATGAAGGTGCATCTACATGCATTATGTCCAAAATGGTATGGCAGAAGCTTGGTTCCCTCGAACTCATGCCCTCTTCCATAACTTTATGAGCTTATGACGGGCGACCATCATCTCCTGAAGGGCTCTTCCAAAATTTCCCCTTCGAACTAGGTGGAAAGACTATTCTCATCGACATAAAAGTTATTGACGCCCCACTTGATTATAATATCATGTTCGGTCATAGCTACATGTACGCTATGAGGGCAGTGGCATATTCCGTCTTTCAGACAATGATGTTCCCCCACAATGGGAAGATCGTTACTATTGACCAAGTCTCACATTACGAGCCTAACCCATCTGCCAACATCGATAACATTCTTCCTCTCATTCACACAAGCCACGATGCATATCCTCTCATCGAGATGGGTCTTGGGATTTTTAAAGATCCATCATTGTTAGGAACTTACCATGGAGCACCACCACTCCTTCATCCTTCCAATCAAGTATGTGTCGTATCATCTAACAGAACTCACATAGAGGATACCCTTCCTCCTACAGAGGCTTCTATCATATCTGACGTCCCACTCATCGCATATCCCCCCCTTAAGAACTTCCTGCACACTCATCGGCCCCACCAGTCCACGATTCCACCTTTCCCCAAAGACAAATTCCAGTTTGGGAGATAGTTCCCCAAGCCATCACCCAAATTCCCTTCTTTTACTCTCCACCAGGCATCGAAGCTTTTCAGGTAGCTGCAACGTTCACACTACCTAATATGGTGTTAGCAATCCCAGTTTGGTATTTACACCCACGAGAGATGATTCCTAGACCATCCCTCCCCCACCAAAAAGAAGGAATCCCCATGTCGATTCCCATACTTACTCCCACCACCCCCCACTCACTAACCCCCTGCCACAGTTGGGGCCAGGAGAAATAAAAAGGAGTCCACATCTCCCCTTCCTCCATGCATCCAACCTGCTTGCACACTATGTGAGAAAGAGGGACACCAAACCAACAACTGCCCATATCCACCCGAGTTACAGAATTTGATCCCACTCAATCACACTCCCCCAACACCCGCCACTACGACCAATCCTACCACCACCACCCCCACTTACAGTAGTAAAGGATTGCAGACCAAATTTGCTTGTGCTATATGTTCAGAGTATGGCCATTATACCCACCATTGTCCAGCACTGCCACACTTTCGACAGACATTAGCCGCAGTATGCCAGAGCTTCCAGAGCAACCCCAATCCTGCTACATCCTCCTCCACCAATATTACTGACATACGGTATATCACCACTTCAGTCAATGAACGTATGAGACACCCTTGCTCTCTTTGCGATTCATTAGCTCATTTTACATACCAGTGTCCTATGATCCTTGAATTCAGGCAACGCCAATTGAACCTGCTTCAATGGCCCGCAGAGGCGATAATGGACATGATATCATCACTAGCGGATTTTCATGTCATTCTCTCGAACCTGAGGCCCTTCCAATGCCTCCATGGTTCTTAGATGACTTATCTGAGGATTCACCCCCCAACCCCCCCAACTCTCCCGCTCATTCCCCTACAGAAATTTTACACCCAACTACCACGGGTACCCCTCAGTACTTCAATATATGGTTTATGTCAAGTGAACCCTCACCATCTCCTAACATTGTTCCCCCTACTTCTTCACTAGGGGGAAACCACACAACCATCGTCATCGATATCACCCCTCATGACCCCTTATATTCCCATCACTTTCAATGCGACGAAGAAATAATTGAAGAATTAAACCACCCAGACCTCCCCTGGGATGCTCTACACCACCGCACACTCTTCTCTCCATAGGAAGCCTCCATGCCTCCTAACCAAAACCCCATTTACGCGGTCGAAACCAAGGATATTATCCCATCAGGGCCTATCAACTGGTTCAACAACTCCATTCCTGCCCCTGATGCTTTTGAAGAAGGCAACATGGCCAACATTTCCCCAACCATTAAAATCAACATTTCTATTAAAAATGACATCGTCGAGGAAATCACCATTGGCACTGCTTGCACTGCTCAGGAAGTCACCGCATATAAAACCCTATTCCAAGAATATCAGGATATTTTTTCCTGGTCGTACATGGAAATGCCTGGCCTCGATCCCTCCATCGTCGAACATTGCATCGACACCTAGCCCAACATTAAACCAGTTCATAAAAAACAACGACCGCTACACCCATTCAACGCTGCGGCCATCAAAGCTGAAATTGACAAATTACGTGTTGTCGGGTTCATTTACCCCATCGCCTATACCTCATGGGTTTCCAACCCTGTATCCGTTAACAAAAAAATAGGGCACTATCCACGTTTGCATAGAATTTCGTGATCTCAATCATGCATGTCCCAAAGAAAACTTTCCAACGCCTTTCATCGATCAAATTATCGACTACTGCACAGGCCACAAGGCTCTATCCTTTATGGACGGATTCTCTGGTTATAATCAAATTTAAATTCACCCCGCTGATCAGTATAAGACCACATTTACTACCCCTTGGGGTACTTTTGCATATCGTGCCATTCCTTTTGGCTTAAAGAATGCTGGAGCAACTTTCCAATGGGCTATGACATACATATTTCACGATCTGGCTCATATCATTCTCGCCTACTTAGACGACCTCACAGCTCGATCCAAGAAACACACCCAACATCTTGATGATTTACGAATCATCTTTCAACAGTGTCGTCAGTACAATATCTTCTTTAATCCACTCAAATGTGTGTTCTGTGTCACCACAGGGCGCCTCCTCGGCTTTATCGTTTCCCAAAGAAGTATTACCGTGGACCCCCTCAAAGTCCAAGCTATCACCGAAATTCCACCTCCTCGGAATTTACGGCAACTCCAGAACCTACAAGGCAAGGCAAACTTTCTACGATGATTTGTCCCTGACTACGCCATTCACGCACATAGTTTCCTTCGCTTACTACATCACGACATCCCATTTCACTGGGATGAACATGCCCAACAGTCCTTCGACGATCTTAAAATGGCGCTCTCCAATGCCACTTTAATCAGTGCACCTGAATATAATCGCGACTATATCCTCTATGTATCAGCATTAGTTGTCTTATTAGTAGGAGTTCTCGTTTATATAGATGATGACAATCGTGAGCATGTCATTTATTATGTTAGTAAAAACCTCTCAGGGCCACCCTTGAGGTATAAACACGAAGAGAAACTAGCTCTTGTAGTCCAGAAACTGTGTCACTACATTCTACTATGCACAACTAAGGTCGTAGCAGATTCCAACCTGATGCAATACTTGCTCAGTTGTCAGCAAATTAACAGAAAATTTGCTCGATGGATCGTCATTTTTCAGGAATATGATCTCAAATTCTCAACACCCAAGAGCAAGAAATCTCTCGTTATCACTGAACTTGTCACGACCCTCCCCTCTAATACCACCAGTACCCCCGTCAACACCGACTTTCCCGACGAACATCTCTTTTACATCACATCAGATGATCCTTGGTACAGCGACCTTCTCGTCTACCTCCGAACTCAAAAGTTCGGTAACCACCTTTCACGAGATGATCATCATCGTATTCATCATCAGGCCCCTGCTACCTCCTCATCGGAGACATCCTATAGTGGTGGGGAGTCGACACCATTCTTTGTCGATGCCTGACTATTGATGATTCCGATAGAGTCTTAAATGACTGCCACAGTGGCGCATGTGGGGGCCATATTTCGGGCATATCCACTACTCAAAAGATTATCCGAGCTGATTACTTTTGGCCTACCTTGTTTCATGATTGCATTCATGCCGTGAAACGATGTGAGCAATGTCAACTCTACACCAATAAAGCTCGAGCTCCCCCCACTCTTCTTCACCCCGTCATCACTACCGACCCTTTTTGTAAATGGGGCATCAAATTCATGACTTGTAATCCCCCCTCCAGCACTAGTCACAAATACATTGTTTTCGTCGTTGATTACTTCACCAAATGGGCAGAAGCTATGCCCACCTTCAACAACACTGCTAACACTGCAGCACATTTTTTCATATCTCGCTTTGGAGTGCCACTCCAACTCATTTCTGATCATGGGAAACACTTCAAGAATGAGATATTCGTCGAACTCTCATCTCGGTTAGTATTCTCTCACGAGTTTGCCTCACCATATTACCCTCAGTCTAACGGACAGGTAGAAGCAGTTAACAAAGTCCTCAAGGCCATGTTACAGCGCACGGTTAATAAAAATAAAACCAATTGGCATCATATTTTATTTTCTACGCTATGGGCTTACCGTACAACTATGAAAAAAACTACTGGCTTCACACCATTTCATCTAGTCCATGGGATCGAGGCCACTCTTCCCATCGAGTGCGAAATTCCCACCTTACGCACCGCAATTGAGCTATTACCTGACACTGCTCCAATGGAGAAGTTCTTATTGAACTTAGAGTCTCTGGATGAAGATCATCGATCTTCATTACAGAACAACGAGGCAACTAAAAAATGATCCAAGGCTTCCTTTGATTGACATGTCAACCTTTGCTCATTTCGCGAAGGCGACCTTGTCCTAGCTTACGATATCGCTCATGATACCTTTGGCCATGAAAAATTCAAGTCACTTTGGCATGGCCCATACATTATCCAACATTGTCTCACTAAAGGCACATACATCCCGGCCTCCTGTGAAGGCCTCTCTCTCAAAGAACCTGTCAACGGGTTGTATCTCAAGAAATTTTATGCTTAAACGTAGTCATTCTACTTTAGGTTATTTCTTTTATAGTTTTTTTTTAATCTTTTTTTCCCTCCCTCGCATCTAAACTATCCTTTTTGTTATTGACAGATGCTTCCTCTACCAGCCTACCACATCGGTTACGCTGCTTCGGTTGCTTGGGCTCTCTACACCCCCTCACATGAAATGCTCCATTCGAGCGACATATGTTTGGGTTCAGCAACCAACAACCAAGCCGAATACACCGCCGTCATTGGTCTCCTGGCCGATGCCCAACATCATTGTATTTGTCACCTTAGCGTCTTCCTCGACTCTCAACTAGTCGTACTCCAGCTCAACAATGTGTACCGCATCCGTGATCCTTACCTCTTTCACAAATACCTACAGGTTAGACTTTTATCTCGACATTTTGATTCCATTACATTTACACATATTCCAAGACAATTGAATCAAATTACGGATAACCTAGATAATATTGTGTTAGACTGGCATATATCACATCAAGCTACCTCTACACATACATAAACATATAACACAAACTGTCATCACATATATAGATTAGACATCATCAAAACATTAACAAAACACATGTAAACACCACATCGATCTCACAAATGTATACTCATGTATATATCAAAAGGTCCATAGTGTCATCCAACTCCATACAAAAAAACAACTATCCACAGGCCAATGAAGCACCTCAGTACAAAATGGGCTCACCAGCCTATATACAAAATTATATATACATCAATTCCTAGAGAACCACTCACGGTGCCTCTAGAGAACCACCGCCTGCTCCTCCCTCAGGCGATGGCAGCCCACCACCACCTGCCCCAGGCGGTGGTGGTCCACCCCCTACCGGCCCCTCCTACCCCGACGACAGTCGTTCGGTCATCATCGCAGACAGCACTGCTTCTCATTGTACTATGGCCTGCCATGGCAGTGGCACCCCCACACACTTCTCCAGGAAACCCTCATCCTAGATGCGAGACCATATGCCCTTAGGAACATCCTGTAACACCACCTCTAGACGACGACGTATGTCCTCAAAATCCACTCTGGAAACCGTCAGAGGAGCGTGTGATGGCCCAGCACCAGGGTCATCAAACCGGCATCTCCTCGCTTCCGTCTCCAGCTCAGCAGGTCACACCGAGGCATCCTCACATCGACGGCTCTCCCCCCACGACAGTCTCTCCAGATCCTGACGAGCTGAGACTCTCTGCAACTCCACCTCGTGCTCGTGAGGTGCCACATCTGCACATATAAACCAACAATAGATAATATCAGCATCTATATCATATACATATGGCATGCTATAAAAAAACAAAATACAAAAACATACACAGTCAACATCATCCACATACCTCGGCGGTCAAACACTTCCCCTGGAGGTAGCACCATGTCCGGATCATCCTGGAAGTCAACCCCGACATAGGGGTACCGTAATATCACCTGCGACATCTGCTGCCATACCTGTGTCGCCTTTGCAGTGAAGAAGTGGCCGCCCTCGCCACCACCATGGCGTAGCAACACAGTTGACCACCGCCTCAGTCATGATTCTCGCACCCCAGGCGCACCCAATAGAATCCTAGGGTGCAACATCGACACCCTCTCCAGAAACCAGGCCACCAGGATGGACGCAAAGGCAAACTCTCCCATATCCATGGATCGACAGTGGTCTAGCTTCCCAACCATCCTGGAATGCGGCGTCAGCCCCCAGGCAAAATTATTGCCACCCAACACTCTCCCCATCACCATCAGTTGGCCACTGTTGATCTGTTGCATCGCCAGTGAACCATACACTCTCACAATCATCGCTACTATGCAGCGATGTGCTAGGGAATCCATTGCCCCGATGCTCACAATGGTGCTGGACATATAGTTCGGCCCCGAACAATATCTCTGGCCCACCGTCGCGAGTGGGGTATCCCTAGGAAGCACCGGCTCTGTCGGTAGGGGTGTTCCTCGAAATGGGAGCCCAGTCAGAAAATACACGTCCTCCACCACAGTGAAGGGAATATTCTCTCCCCGCACTATGAAGCAGTGCAGGTCCAGACTCCACATGGATAAGAAACTGCATGAGATACTCCTGCGCCCGTATCAAGGGGCACTCAAAGAACTGCAACAACCCATAGGCTACCAAAGTTGCACGTACGTCTAGCTCCTCAATAGCCACGGCGTCTCGTAGCTGGGACCAATCCTGCTCTAGCCAACCAATCGGCATCGTGCACATAGCTCACCTGCACAACACAAAACCGTCCTAAGTCAGCCACATGGACAATCAAAAACATCAAAACGAAACATTTTATACCTGTCAACCTTGCCTCCACGGCGCGGTTTTTTCACCCACAGGCGCGCACACATGCGTGCCTGTACACCCCACAGACGCGCACATATGTGCACATGTTCACTACATAGGCGCGCATGAGTGTGCACTTGTTCACTACATAGGCACTTATTCACAATATAGGTGCGCACAGGTGTGCACTTGTTCAACCGATAGGCGTGCACATATGCGTGCCTATCCAACCAACAGGCGTGCCCATCGTGCATGCCCTTAATCCGCTCAACCGCGCTCCCATGCACGTCTATCGGGTGGACAGGAACACATGTGTGCACGCCTATTACCGTATCGCCCGCGCATGTGGGGCCCGTACCCCCTAAACACCTCTGTACGACCCTCCGTACAACCCCTACCCAAAAAATGAAACCCTAATTCTACGCAAGATGATCAGACCACTAACCTGACACTCGTGGGTCCTCAATCAGATGCCTCATCCTCCCTGAATCTCACAATCTCCTCTGAATGCTTCTCGTCCAATCACTATAGAAACAAGTACAAATGAGGTGGTAATGTGGGCCATACAGCTATATATAGGCCTTTTTTCCAAACTTCCACTCACCATTCTGGGAGCCCACGGTGTCCATTTCTCGATCTGTATTTAGCCACGGGATCAACATTCCATCATCTACATCACAACAGTCCCTGGGCCTCTTTTCATCCTGAGCCCCTGGGGCACCATTTTTCATACCATGATAAGGTACGCATGCACATATTCACACTTATCAAATACAAGCTCATATCTTTGATTCTCTTTAGATATTGTTCACGTTGGGTATTTGGTTTTCATGTGTGCAGGTACTTGCTCATCATACATTGACACAACCCCTTTAGGTATATACTCATCACTGGCATGTAGTCATTCCCTCTTAATCTCACTTACATTTCCAGTCACACCCTCTGACATTTGCCTCTAGGATCCCCATTTTCGGCTCTGCAGTACCCACACCTCCATTTGCATCTTCGGTACTGTCACCCAGTAGCATTCTTACCCACATGAGTTGTCCCATTCATAGCACCTTTTGGCACTTCTGAAACTCATGTTGTTTTTCAAAACCCTTTAGGGATGGGAGTCTCGATAGTCTTACATCATGTCACGAATCAACCACATACTCCTTCTCCTCATTTTTCTATCTTTCCCAACGGACTCCCAGATTATCTCTCCACAGTTATATGGTTGGGCTGCACCTCCGTAGTAGCATGAACCCTCCATTTCATCCACAATCCATCTACCCATCTGCAAATATCCCTTCATTTCACCTACCTCATACAGAAACCCACCCATGGGGCCCCCACCCTTCATCAGTTCTCTTAGAAAATTATGCCCTACCTGGGCCACCATATCACACTGGGGCACCCATTTCTATATTTGTACACTTCCCCCCAATTATTCATTATTTATTGTACAAACACTTTTATTTTCAGTCGTTACATTACCTTTTTGTCGTCACCTTTGGCAACTTACTTCCCTTTTTTGGCCAACCACAACCCATGTCACCTTTGGTTGGAGCACTACTTATCATCCACCCTTGCTGGAATCATCCATATATTCAGAGTATCCCATAGTCCACTTACCTCTGCCCTCTGAATTTGTTCACCTTGTCCCACCTCTGGCACAAATTATTCCCGATCTTGTCGTCCCCCTGACACTTGACCTCGTTGAACGGTTGCGGCCACTTTGTATCTCACATATCCTCCAACCAAGGGTAGTCTTGAGTCTTCCTACATATTGAATTCTTCCATGTACCTCCTCCACTTCCTAACCTCACCTAGTAGATTTCATGAAGCCATTTTCTTCTGGGAGTCGTGTCCCCCTTTTTGTTGACATCAACACAGTTTTCCAGAAAGGCGACATTATCTTGATTCTCATTATCCACTCAATGAGAGATCTCGGACGACACAAGGTGAAACACCATTACTCCTTACTGTCATTGACCCCCATAACATTCGACGCCAACACTTTATCATGTTACGGTGGGTCTTACTTTGTGACTATTGCAGTTAGTTCTTTCATTTTCCGAAGACCTCTGAAATTGGCTAGGCTATCAATGCCCACATAATCGGTGATACTTATTACCGCGATCAATGCCTACTATTCAGAGCATGTTCATTTGCAGAATTGTCTTCTACCTTTATCATGACTTCCCCCGAGGGTGCTTCAGTTTTCTACACCAACACTTCAGTCATATTTTTGGAGTTACATGACACGAGCATGTGGCATGCCCGCCTCGTTTGTACACAGTTTTATGTTTTCCACACCTCATGGAAGGTCATGTCCTACCGGTTCCTTTTTCCCTCCAACGGATCGCTCTAGACAATCACACTATTTCTCTCTCTTACAAAAATCTTCTCAGTAGAAGAAACATTTATGGATTTTGGCTATACGTATTCTCCTAACCTCATCCATCAGGGAGCATCTGTTATCACTGAAATTTCATCCGCACATGGTTACAAGAAGTCAGCATCGTCAAACAGTGATGAAGTCATCCATGGAACTGAATTAACATGAAAGCATTCATAAAAGGGTCACAAACTATATAAATTAGTGAAAAATTGAAGGGTGCTATGCAAACATTGGGCACCCATGCACATGCACGAAACAAAAATGCAGAAATCATGCACATGCGCACGATGTGCGACTGTTATCACAAAAAGCCGCACAACTGCTAAACGACGCATTTATGACAGTGGTCGACCTCCCACCCACTTATGGTTCATCTCCCAAGCCGATTTGACCCTCAAATATAGACTGGATTCAAATGGATGGCTGGTCAAAGACCTAGAAATGCCCTAATTAGCCTCTTTTCACACTACAAAGCAGTTAAACAATAGCTCAAAGGAATTCTATAAAAAGGCCACAGATGCACCTCATTTTTCAAGGAATTCAAAGTAATGTTATGTTGCCACTATTCTCTTGGGGAATCCATCCTTGTCAAGAGAATATTTTCACCATTGCATTGGGCAATCCATCTCACCCCTTGAGTCGATTTGCAAAGAGTTATTTCATCATTTCCCATTCTTCTTTGTTGTAAGAAGAGCTTGCTAGTGGGGGTCCAAGAGCCCTCCCTTGGAGGAAGAAGGGACTCATAGTCCCCTTTCTTCTTGGTGTATTACTTCACTAATAGATCATCCTCATCATTGGTGACATGGTTCTTATGTTTCTTTTTGTTTCTATGTCCCTATGCTCATGAATTTAGTTGTTATTGCATTTCTTAGTTTAATTATTAATTGTTGTTTTTATTTCTTTCCCTAACTCTTTTCCTTGCAACTGTCCTACTCAACAGACCTAACTGATCTTGCAAGCACCTCTATTTTTCTCACTAAGGTGATGGAAGAGGCACAACAATGACCATAACCATTAATGAGTTCTCCATTGGAAACAATCTCATAGATCTAGGGGAAACCATCAATTTTATGACCGCTACTACCTTGGAACAATTACAGTTACAACCTCTTCTTCAGCCTACCCCAACCATTTTGGAATTAGCAGATAAGACTAGGGTTATACTTGAAGGAATTTTAGATGATATCATGGTTACTTTAGCCTCATGGGAGTACCCCGCATATTTTATTGCCATTCATTCAAAGGATCCTTCCAAAGGCCATCCCGTCATTTTGGGAAGACCTTGGCTAGCCACAACCAATGCATTTATTGGATGTAGAGAAGGATAAAAGACCATCTCAAATGGTATCTCTATCCAGAAGCTCACCATTTACCCTCCATATCAACCTATTATGGAGAACCTATGGTGGCTTGAATTTCCATACGATAATGAGGACTGGGAAGAACCCGTATTGCCAAGTGACCACGCATGGGCACTTTAGGAGCACACAACAGAAAATCTACTAAACCAGTTTATTTATGTTATCACATGTGTGGATTTTCCACTGTCTTTTCCCCAATTTGAGTACATGTTTGGGGAATAATTTCAAGAACAATTAGACCCATCCATTTTGTCTTCAACATATTTTATTTTTGAGATTGATGAGTCTTCCATGTCTTATACTATGCCTTACAAGATTAGTCTAGGAATTGTTTTACATATAAACTCTGGGCTAGCTGCAGACCAAAAAAAACAGTTAGTAGATATCCTTAAAAAACAATCAGGATCATTTTCCTAGGAATACACTAACATGAAGGGTATACACCCCGACACATGCATCCATCACATATATACCCAGGGGGAAGTAACACTTATTAGGAAACCCCAGAGAAGGATGAACCCAACACTCAAAGATATAGTCAAGGAGGAGATCCAAAAGTTGTTAAATATCGGATTCATTTATCCCATCTCTGACAGCAAGTGGGTATCCCTGCTTGTAGTGGTTCCAAAGAAAGTGACCGGGAAATGGAGAATTTGTGTTGATTTCCGGGAACTCAACAAAGCAACTCTAAAATAATACTTTCCTCTCCCTTTCATTGACCAAGTTCTGGATACCTTCTCTAGAAAGAAGTATTTATCCTTTCTAGATGGGTACAATAGGTACAATATGATTCTTATAGCACCTGAGGACCATGACAAGACTACCTTTACTTTTCCTTGGGGAACCTATGCCTATAGGGTCTTACCATTCAGATTGTGTAATGCTCCTGCCACTTTTCAATGAGCAGTTTTAGGGATATTTGTTGATCTTATTCATGATTGTGTGGAGGTATACATGGATGAATTCACAGTCTATGGAAACACTTACCAGGAAGCCTTAGAAAATTTAGAAAAAGTCCTCATCAGATGCTAGGAAATGAACCTATCTCTAAGTCATGAAAAATGAAAAATGTTGTTAACTGAAGGAGTGGTTCTAGGACATCATGTTTCATCTGAAGGGATAAAAGTCGATCCTACAAAGATTGAGGTCATTTTCAGACTTTCACCCCCGAAGACTCATAAAAATGTGAGAATCTTTTTGGGACATGCCGGATATTACCGACGGTTTATTGAAAATTTTACAAAGATTGTTGCACCTATGCTTGGATTATTGATAAAAGATGTTGATTTTGTTTGGACTGAGCAGTGTCAAACTCCCTTTAAAACCCTGAAAGCTAAGCTGTCTGTGGCACCATTTCTTAGAGGGCCCAATTGGAATCTCCCATTTCATATATCCACTGATGCCTATGACACCAAAATAGGAGGGGTATTAGGGAATAAAGAGGACCAACATTCCTATGCCATTTATTTTGTAAGAAAGAACTTGTCCCCTGCCGAGTTAAACTACACAGTCACCGAGAAGGAATTCTTGGCAGTTGTTCATGATATCAACAAATTTCATCATTACATTACAGGTTATGAAGTATTTGTACACACAGACCATTCCTCCATTAGATTCCTCATGAATAAACCTATAACTAATGACTGAGTTACTAGGTGGCTCTTGGTATTGCAAGAATTTAATATCACTATGCTTGATCAACTTAGAAAGGATAATGTAGTAGATGAATTTCTTTCCCGAATAAAAAATGAGGATGATGATATCCCTATAGATTATAGTTTCCCAGATGAGCACATCTTTTCCCTTTCTATCAATACCCCATGGTTTGCAGATATGGGAAACTATTTGGCCCCTAGGAAGTTACCGTCTCATTTGTCACCTCATGAAAAGAGGAAAATTATTACACACAGTGCTAATTACTCTTTGGTTGGTCATGATATTTTTTGCACAGGTCCTGATTTGATTATTCATAGATGTGTCTGAGAGTATGAGGTACCTGATATACTATGAAGCTATCATTATGGACCATGTGGTGGCCATTTTTCTAACAAACATACAACATATAAGGTGTTACATTCGGGTTACTATTGGCCTAGCATTTTCAAAGATGCTTCCAAATATGTGAGAAGTTGTGATAGTTTCCAAAGGATAGGAATACCTACGTCATCTAAAGAAATTACTTTGCGGGCCCAAGTTATGATAGAACCCTTTGAAAAAGGGGCCCTCTACTTTGTAGGACCAATTTCACCCATGTACCATAGGAAAAACTATATTTTGGTTTGTACAGACTATGTCACCAAATGGGTAGAGGCAAAATCCCTATTTAGAGCTACAAAGAAGTCTGTTGTCGAATTCATCTATGAAGACATATTTACCCGCTTCAGTGTCCCTCGTGAAATTGTTACCCACCAAGGCACTCAGTTCACTTCCAAGATGATGAAAGAGATGATAGAGAAATATGGGATTAAACACCGTAAATATTCTTTGTACCACCTACAAGACAATGGTCAGGTAGAATCCACAAACAAAGTTATGGAATCTATCTTGACCAAGACTATTCAATTACATCACCAGGATTGGGATGATAGGCTTCTAGAGGCTCTATGGGCATACCAGACTACCTGGAGAAATACCATTGGGCATACCCCTTATGAGCTAGTGTAAGGGAAACAATTACTTTTACCTATAGAATTCCAAGTAAGGTCCTTTCGTATTTCCGCAGATTTAGGATTGAACCTAGATGAGGCTCAGAAGCAATGAGCCCTACAATTTCAATGAATTGGATGAAATCAATAAAGATGCCATCCAACAGACAATATTAGTCCAAAACCAGAGAAGCAAGTGGCATGACAAGTTTATTAAGAAGAAGCACTTCCATCCTGGTGATTAGGTCATGTTGTTTGATTCCCAATTCAAAACCTTCAAAGGAAAACTTACCACCCATTGGTTGGGCTCTTACAAGGTAGACATTGTATATGAAAATGGTGTTGTAAAAATTAAAACAATTGACGATGAACAAGTCTCCTTTGTGGTAAATGGACACTGAATTAAATTTTATCATAAGCCCATTTCTAGAGAGGATTTTCTACAGGTCATGTCAGCCGAAATGGAATTGGCCATAGAAGATGGGGAAGTCCCCCCTTGTTCTTGAATTTTTTTCTGAATTTCCTACTGTATATATGTAAATAGTTTTTGAATTTTGTTAATAAGGTAATTCTGGATATTTCTGTAAGTATTTATTCCACCAGGAGAACACAGTTTCAAGGATCTTTCTTCAAAACATTGTTATAATTGAATTTTGTTTCTGTTAAAGCATCAAATGAATATTGACTTACTGTAATTAGCCATATTTTTGCAAAAATTATCATTCTTAGGCATTCTAAAGTAGTTTCTCTTGAAACTCTTCACCACTGTATAAGGAAGTGATACCATAACTATCAAGCCTAGAGGTCTCTTGTACAGGTTTCCAAGAAACTTGAGTCAGTGAGTCAAGTGTCTTTATCAAAGAGTAACAAGGAGGTCTAATTAGCAGTTAGTCATGGAAACATCACAATAACTACAAATGAAGAAAGTAAGTTGAGCCTAGAGATACCTTTTTGTTCTTTCTCAATGGTACCATCCACTACACACTAAATAACTTGATTATATCATATCTTTAGATAGGCCACATCCGCTTAAGTACCCTTTACATTATGAAAATCACTAAGTGATGTAACATAAATTCATCCTCTAATATAAATACTATCCCAATTAAAAAAAAAAACAAAGTTGTTTTTATATTTGTT
>ML784389.1:822983-851047 GCA_009831015.1 Picea engelmannii
GATGTATGACATTACTTGCAGACAAAGATGACATGAAATATGTGTGGTTAAGCTAAGGTTAATGAATATCATACACTTTCCATTGGGGAATAACTCTAAGAATATATTGAAACTCTGTTGCCTACCTCTTGTTATCTATATATAGGATCTCTTATCCTATAGGTGGGGCCATCTCCTAACTGTCTCGTCAGACCAATCTGTGAAATTTTATCTTTACACTTGACATACTATAAATCTTCAGCTATTGGGGGATACTAATTGGTTTCCTATACTTTTGGTTGTGAGGTGTCACAATACTTAGGTGTGGGGGAGGGGTTCATGAGATGGCAAATGATCATTGCCTAGAGAAATAAGTCTATGCAATAATTTTTGTATTATTACCATGATACAGGTTATTACATTGATAGTTATGTTATTTTTGAAATGCTTAACTCTTGTGTGCTATAAATGACTGAATACATACTTAACAAACCACTCTTTATCAATTTATCGTTTCATTACAAGCTGCATATTGTAGGTTTGACAATACATTTTTATGCTTGCTATAACCTGTTCATTGTAGGTTTTTGACATTATATGTCATATGAAAGAAGATTGAGTGAGCATGGAGCATTCTGCCTCTGCTCATTAACTACTCTAATTGTCAAAAACACTTCAAATTTGCAGGCTATCCATTATAAGAGGTGAAAATTAACTTAACATAGAGGTATTGGATGAAGTACCGTATGAAGTGTCATATGAGATGTCGTTTGAGGTGCCGAACGAAGTACCATGTGAATTACACACCAGTAACTGTCCTAGATTCTAGGTAACCATAACTCAATTACATTCAATTGAATTGGTTACAGACATTGATTGTAGATGCTTCATATTTTTATGATCAAATGTCCAAGTCAAAAGACTTGGACATTGATATAACCACGCATCATTACATGCCTAAAAAATGAGCCATCAAATTCGAAATTCCCACACATGGCAGCTCGCACGCACATGTGTGAAATGTACTCCACCATAAGTGCATTCAAAATCAGGTTGGGAAACCATTATCCCATTTCTCCCTTGAAATTTTCTCTTCCCTGCGTTAAGGAATCACGCCCAACCTCTGCCAATTCGTCCCCTGTTCAAATCGCGCTCAGACCGTGCCCAATTTGGGCCATCTCTTGGCTTGTTCCTACCCTTTCTTGGTTAATTTCACCTCTGTCACAATGCCTAGGAGATACGAACCCTCCTCCTATGCAGAATTGTTTTCCATTCCTGAATTTGCACAGTGCAGAGAAGTGTTTTTGCGCGCAGGCTGGGGGCTATTTTTTTCTAGCTTGCAGGGCCACGATGATGACCTCTCCATGCAATTTGTAGTTGGTTTTGATGGTAATACAACACATGTAGGGTCTCTTACCTTTGAAGTCACATAAGAGTCCATTGTTGCAGCAACAAAGCTCCCAAGAATGGGAGATAGATGGTTAAAAAACCACCAATTGTCGTGCTCAAGTTATAACAGGGTGTTTGAGCCTGAATTTGAGAGCATTTAAGGAGAAAAAGGGTATGATAAGGAGTGGATAAAGGCAGAATTGATCAAACCCCTCATCATTATCACAAGGTTAATTACATGTGAAGGTAGATACTCTACTTTCAAAGCTTGTCATTTTAGATTGCTGGCTCATTTTATGTTCAACAAACCCTTGAACTTCCCCTTCTATTTTCTCAAAATCTTGGAGAAGATGTCCTCTCAAGTGAGGAATAATGTGACTAACCCCCATAATAGTCTCTTCCACCATGGCCTGATAAAACTCCTCGTTCTTGCCGAACTAGAGAAACAGGGAAAAAAATGGGATGCCTTTATCTACCAATTTGCAAACCCTCACTTGACAGTTAAGACCGGCAAAAAGACACTTAGCCTAAAAAATATCTCTCCATCCAAACCTCTCTCTCCAAGAACTCCAAACCCCCTTGCACAAACCCTCTATTTTCCAGAACAATACCAAAAGCTTGTTGATATCCCTACTTCTTCATCGGGTAAAAAGACCAAGAGAAAAGACCAAAAGAATCCTAGTGTTGACCCCCCAATGCCTTCACTCTCTCTTGATCCTACACCTAAAAATATCCAAGAAGTAATGCAACAAGACGTTCTCATCATTCCCACAAACAAGAGGGGAGCCAATCGATTTGGTAAAGGACCCTTTCGGAAGAGTACCCAGAGCACAAGAACCAAGCCTTATGCAAAACCTCCACCTGCTTCGGATCCTATCCAAGTATCCTCCGACCTTGAGAGCCCTCATAAGAAACCTAGGAAAGTTTATGCGGATGGATTAGAGCCAATAAGGAAAACAAAATCAGAACCTACCTCACCTTACTGATCTCCAATCACTCCTACTTCACCCATGCCCACTCTAGATCCTAAAACTGATAGATTGTCCACATCCCTCATAGGATCTAAGCCTTCCTTAGAGATCACTGATTCTTCCCCAACCATAGAGGAGCTACAAAAGGAAAACCATCGGCTTCTCCAACAATTGGAGGAAAGGAAGACAATAGATACACACCTTCATCGTGAAAATGGAGTCCTTCAAACAAAATTTAACTCCCTTCAATGGTTGGTTGATGAAATGACTAAATCTAACCGTAGCCTCAGAGCATAATTGAAGCAACATAATAGGCACAAGGCTAGGTCTTCACAACAAGAAGGAGAATCTTCCAAAGCCGATCCTCCTCAACAAGCCTAGTCATGAGGGGTAACTTATTTTTGTTTGCAGTGGGACCTACAAAATTGTAAGTGTGGGGGTAATGTTGAGCCCGAGATATGATCACTTTTATGATGGCCATTATACACTTTTTCTTCATGTACATATGTGTTTTTCATATTTTAAAGGCGATTTTTGAAGAAATTCATGATAAAACGATATGATCGACACTAGGTATGTGTAATTCATGTTTAATGATTATATTGAGTATAATTCGTCATGTTTTATGATTATAAATATCTAATTCACATTTTTCTGGTGTTACAGGTAAAAAACGCACCACGTTTTTGCTTTCGGCACTTGATCTGGCACTCCTTCTAGTACTTGTTCCGACACTTTTTCCGACACACTGTCCAACACTGCGTATTGCAAAAAAACATAGGGCAGCTTGGCGGTTATGGTATTGGTGGCCAGTGATGGGTGAATCAAGAATGTGTGTTTTGTTCATGCTTACCCCCTCCATCTACTGAGCTCTCGACAACTCAGTTTTAGTTGTTCAAGAGGGTGATTATTGGCTCTCTCTGTTTTATCAGTTAGGGCATCATTTATTGTAATTTGTCGAATTTAGAAGTGGTTCGACCCTCCTGTGGTTGACCACTTGGCCTGTAAACATTATATAAATACCACCGAGGTGGTCAGACATAAGCTAAGCATTAGAATTGTCAGTGTGATAGAAAAAAAAATGATTTTACTCTGTTTTGAGTTTTTACATTGCCATATTATGCCAAAACTATGTTTTTGAGTTTTTATGGTGAATTCGACCTGCTGAGTTCGTGGTGTTCTTTTAGAGAGTGACCACAACTTGCTGGGGGGGGCACCAATAGTCTGGTAATTGTCTTCGTGTTTGTTTATGCATTTCATAATTTAATCATTCTCTTTATTTTCTGTACATGCATTTTTTATTGTGTTAATTAGTTTGTTGTTATAATTTAATTGCTTTTGATTCTCTTATGCATGATAGAATGAAGGATTGTGTTAACATGCATTGATATTGTAGATTAGGAACGGACTTGCAAGTCCCTAGACTAACCCCATGTGCAATTAGATGTTATATTATGCTTTGATTTATGATTTTATAATCAAGTTTAAACACAAAGTTTTAATTAGAATAGAACAATGTTTTAATTTGGGTTTTCTTTGACAGGGATTTGATGGATGGATAGAGTTAATTTCAGCTTTTAATTATAGCTTTCTTATCTCATTTTTATATAGATCTTGTTTAATTAATTGTTGATGAATGTAGTTGTTAATTTACTTTTTAATGTCATGTTTTTAATTTTTGTTTTTAATCATTTCTTTATTTATAGTTTGACTTGTTAGAATATATATAGCATAGTTTCATTTATGTAATTTCTTTCCTAAGTTAAATTGCAATTCTTAGTTAATGATTGAGTTTAAGTATGAATTTTGCTTATGTAGAATAGAAGTATAATGATGATCGAGTTATGTTGTTGATGGTTAATATATGAACATGCAGGGTATCTAACATTGTTTTTTCATGGCTAAATTCTCATTGGATTGTTTAATCCATACCTTTCACTTTGCCATTGAAATTAGTGTTTAGCTTATACCACTGGAATTGTCCTTTGTTTTTAAGTGCCATCAAGATATTATCCGACACCGAAGACATTCACACAACCACCAACATTATATTTGAATTTTCATAGGTTAAAAGATAGATTTCTTGTTTTCATAGATTAAAAGATAGTTTTCTTGCTTTCATAGATTAGAAGAGATAGTTTTCTTTCTCTCATAGATTAAAAGATATAGTCTCTTGATTTCATAGTTTCAAAAGATATTTTTATTGTTGTTGTAGGAGAGATAGTCTTTTCTTTGATAGATTAGATAGTAGTTTGCTTATCATAGATTAATAATTAGTTTTTAGTCTTTCTTGCTTTCAATAAAATAGATTTCCTTTCATGAATTAGAAATAGTTTTGAATTAAGCATTTAGTCCACTTGACTCTTAGGCTAGATAGTTGTTCAATGAGAAGTTTTAATTTGATTTCTTGTAGTTGTTAGTTTTTTTTGCTTACTTGTCTATTTTATTTAGTAGGTTAGTTAGTTTCCTTTGCTTACTCGTTTACTTTCTTTAGTAGGTTAGATAGTTATCTTTGCTTACTTGTTTACTTGTTTACTTGCTTTAGTAGGTTAGTTAGGTGCCTTTGCTTGCTTGTTTATTTATTTTCTTTCACAGGGTAGTTTCTCATTGAATGTAGGTTGGCAAGTTAAAATAGTTTTCTTTTGTTAGTTGCTCATTATTTAGTTTTCTTCTGCTTATTATTATGAAATAGTTTGCTTCAAGTAGGGTTTTTACTTGTTTTATTAGAACTATCCATTGATCCTTGGCCCAAAAGTACTTAGGTTACCTAGTTTCAATTTCCTTACTAGGGTTTGTTTATTAGATATCTTTGTTTGAGTAGATTAGCCTTAGATAACTACCTTCCTTAGTTAGACAGTACTCCTACCAGCCTTCTAGCTTTGGCATATATTTTTCTACAACTCTAAGTTTACTTACCTCGGGTTGACAATTTAATTGAGGGTTTTTACTATTTTTTTAGTGCATATACAACACCCATCAAAGACGCCAACACCTTTTTCGTTTTTAAGCGTATTTGACTCATCATTCAAATAATAATGAAATGTCAAAAATGTTTTCAAATCTTGATATCACCTATCCTAATTAATTGTGCCTTGTATATTAGCAGTTTTCCACTTAATCTGATTAATTTGAAATGTTTCAACTCATTTCTTAATTTATCATTAATCTGCGGTTAGTTGAACTAAATCAGCTAAAAACATATATAGATACGAGTAATTGTTTGATCAGTTTGTGTAACTATTTGATGAACTTGTGATTAGTTTGTGTAATTGTATAAAAGATTACATTTTAATTATAAAAGTGTTATAAAATTTTGTGCATAAATGTGTTATATAGTTTGGTACGTGTAGAAGAAATCTTTATGTTTATTTCAAATTTGTTAATATTTGTACATTTGTTAATATTTGTACATTTTGATTATAAAAGTTTTATAAAATTATGTGCATAAATGTGTTATATAGTTTGGTATAGGTAGAAGAAATCTTTATGTTTATTTCAAATTTGTTAATATTTGTACATTTGTTAATATTTGTACATTCTGATTATAAAAATGTTATGAAATTCTGTGCATACATGTGTTATATAGTTTGGTCTAGGTAGAAGAAATCTTTATGTTTATTTTAAATTTGTTAAAATTAGTATTTAGATTTTAGATTTGGCATGTGCACATTTGTTTTTGTCCAGTTTAGATTTAAAGACAATATTTTATTAACTAGTAATAGTTTTGGTCTATTGTTTGACCACATAATTTATTAAGTGGTTTAATTCAAATAAATTTATGCATAGAAATATTTTTCGTTCTTTCGGTTATATTTAAATATTATCCCACGAACATCATCTTAATATTTTTAATAAATTATATTTCTTGTAATATAAATTTGTTCTTCTGTTTCTTAAAATATAAAAATGTTCTTATATTTACAAATAAATCTGTAAATAATATATATATACATAAAATGGAAAATTTTTAAAACATATATTTAATTTTTCTTTTAATAAATTAAAAAACAAAAATAGGAAGACAATTTAAAAATTATATGTTTATATGTTCAAATTATACATGCACAAACAATAAATTTATAAACATTATGGAATTACTTGAAAATGGGAATTTGATATAGACATTAATAAATAATTTATAAACAATATGGATTTAGTTAATTCGGTGTAGACATTTAACAATCAAATATTAAGTTTTTAAACTTGATATGGACATTTAACAATCAAATATTAAGAATAGAGTAAGCATTTAAGTGATTAGTCTGTGCTTGAGTAGTTGGCCAGGAGCCGAATCTATTGTCTTTCACTCCGGTGTTAAAGACTTAGATTCAAATGCCCTGTTTTTCTATGCATAGATAATCTCTTATTAAAATTGGTTGTGACTTGGCCGCGGGGGCCAACCCATGGCCAAGCCATGGGTACGCCCATGGCTTGGCCACATGGTTGTCCCCCCGCAACCAAGTCACAATCATTTCAAACGTTTTGTATTTCATAAAAAGTTCAAACTGTCAGAGTTTTAATTTCAAAGTTTTGTATTTTATAAAAATTTCAAATATTTAGGAATTCAATTCATAAATCCATTTTTACATATGTAATATTATATTATCATAAGTTATAAATATTATTTTACAGATTGTTGATTCTGGAATTCATTGGTGTACATTACTATCTATCTTATAATTTGTAAAAGAATATTTGTGAAATGTAAATACAATGGAAAATATTTAAAACATATATATGCAATTCTTTTTAAAAAATTTAAAAATAAAATAGGAAGACAATTTATAAATTACTTGTTTATATGTTCAAATTATACACACAAACAATAAATTTATAAACAATATGGATTTACTGAAAAATGAGAATTTGATATATATACATTAATAAATAATTTATAAACAATATGTATTTAGTTAATTTGATATAGACATTTAACAATCAAATATTAAGTTTTTAAATTTGATGTATACATTTAACAATCAAATATTAAAAATAGAGTAAGCATTTAAGTGATTAGTCTGTGTCTGAGCAGTCGGCTAGGAGCCGGATCTACTGTCTTTCACTCTCGTGTTAAAGACTTAGATTCAAATGCCCTGCTTTTTTGTGCATAGATAATCTCTTATTAAAATTGGCTGTGACTTGGCCGTGGGGGGGCAGCCCTATGGCCAAGCCGTGGGAGCGCCCATGGCTTGGCCACATGGCTAGCTCCCTGTGGCCAACTCACAGTCATTTCAAACGTTTTGTATTTTATAAAAATTTCACAAAAAATTCAATCTGTCCAACTTTTTAACTCAAATGTTTTGTATTTTATAAACATTTCAAATCTTTAGGAATTCAATTTATAAATCCAATTTTACATATGTAACATTAGAGTATCATAAGTTTCTTACAAAGTTTAGCTTAGAAACTTTCTTACAATGCCTTGTTTGCCGTTAAATTATATTAACTCTTTCATAATTTATGTTGTTTTCAATCTTTTTAAACTTGATGCTACAAAACATTGGTTGTAGGTTTTTAATAATGTGAATCTAGATTATAAAATGTATTCAAAATATTTTCATGATATTAAATATTGGTTGTATGGTTTTAATAATGCAAGTAGATTGTAAAGTTTATTCAAAATATTGAGGATATTGAAGGAGTCCTACACATGAAATGATGTCCTTATTAGATGAGATTCTCATATTATAAATAAAATCCATGGGATCCCTTGATCTATAACACCTTGAATACCATTGCACCACTTCTCAACAAGTGAATTCATATGGTATGTTTGTTGTGTGTACAAGGATAAAATTCCCTCAATCCCTTAGACACCTTGCATTTACGAATGTCAATTTTCCCAAGGAGACAATACCTTTGATTGAAGGAGTCCTACACATGAAATTATGTCCTTATTAGATGAGATTATTATTAGAATATGAATGAATGTGATTTTTTTACCATTGACAATATCACTATTGTCACCCAACCATAGACTGAAGCCACCCTCCAAGCACCTTAACCTTGACAGGGAATCACTCCGGAGGAAAACCCTAGGCTAGATAGCCAAACAAAGGGTAGCGCACCTTTCCCCAAGGATAGCGCACCAACAAGATATGATCAGATAGTCCAAGACCTAACCAAGATATATTCCAATCCAAACGTGATCTGCTAGCTGCAGCAACTGCAATGGCATCTCTCCTCCAAACCTGCGGACAAGACTGGACACTGCAATGCGCACAAGTGTTGCTCTGCAATTCCGAGACTGCCTGCCAGGATGAAGACTAACCTCCTGTATTTATAGTAAATATGGCTAACTGTCTGGGCTGACTTCTCATTCTGGGTATCTGTCTATTTAGTATATATTATTTCTTCTGGCTGAATTCTTCTCTTGGAGGCTAATAACCTAATACAAGTTATCCTCTTGAGCTGACATGTCTTCTAGGGTTATTAGTCAACTCATTAGGGTTTCTTCTTGCTTCCCGAAATATTCTATTCTCATCAGGTTTACACGTGGAGGTAAATACCTCCTGCATCTACCATAATATCAACATTCCCTCCTAGCTAGGGAGGTATTACAGGTAATGGTCTTGAGCACAAATATACCATTCACCCGGTAGCATCAACATAGTTGTATAGACTATCTCATGATTGTATCATGAGCACCATCATCATCATCAGTGTCATCAGCTGCATCATCTCTTGGAACCATACTCTATATGAGTAATGATACTCACTCTACAAAGTGACACAAGATCCATTCTTCTTATCTAGAAGAGTAAATTTTCTGAACTATTTGCTATCTTGAAAAATCTTTGTTCATTGATCATCCATCTAGCTGATAATCATTTTCAACACTGTTGATAGTCTTCAAGTAAATTGGAACAATATCATTCAATAGAACACAATTGTGTCTGTCCATAGTAGTACACAACTACAATATAGTGGTACACTACCACACCAAGTACCACATATATACTTGATCAAACATTGGACCACATCCACCACAGTAGTATACATCTATTGTCTATAAACATACGGTCTTCATAACAATCATCTGATATCAACTTGCACAGAAACAATGTTATGATATAAAATGAATCATCTGGGCCATTCTTCCACTCACATCTGTGAGATTTCGAAGAGCATCTGTCTTCAGAAGGTAAAACATCAATGATGAGCTATCTGGACTATTCTTCTCAAGCAAGGAAGAATAACTATCCTAATTTTCTGAGCCTGGACCATTCCCCACCCTCGGCCATTCCTATGACACTAAACAAAGTGTAACCTGGAGATAATGAGTCTGCCCTAAGGAATGTTTGTCCCTGATTGCTGAACCTGGACCATTCCCCACCCTGGGCCATTCCTCCGACACTAAAAAAAGTGCAACCTGGAGAGAATGAATCCACACTAAGGAATGACTGTCTGAACCATTTCAAAAGGAAATGACTGTCATACACCAACCTCCAAAATGGATCATTCCCCATGTTAACCACAATGGGAAATCATTGTTCGGTGAGACGGGCCAGTATTCTTGAGTGACCCTCAAGAAGAGAGACTGCCCTAGACTACTTCCCATGTTAACCACAATGGGAAATCGTTGTCCGGTGAGACGGGACAATATTCTTGAGTAACCCTCAAGAAGAGAGACTTCCCTAGACCACTTCCCATGTTAACCACAATGGGAAGTCACTGTCTATGGTACATCAACAATTTGGACCATTTTTCGAACTGGAAAATGTCTGTCTGTAAAAAATATCAATCCACTTTCCGAACTGGAAAAAATCTTCTCATCCTCGACCATTTTTCAAATTGAAAAATGATTGTCCATCAATAAATAATACATCAGTGCTCCCTCCCAACCTAGGATTCATATCTTCCCTTTTCAATAAGGAAGTCATATCCATGAGCTTCAGCTTGAGTACACAAACTCTTTCATCTTGGACATAAGATTTACCAAAATGTCTTCTTATCTGCTCATTTGTGGAGATATGTATTGGAGAACCAATTTCTCCTCTCTGGACTTCATCACGGCTAATGTAATGCTTGATTTCAAATGTACTTTGGTCTGGAACACTGGTTTTCTATGAAGGTTTCATGTAGCTCTGATCAATAAAGTATATCATTGTTGGAAAACTGGAACATAACCATGTGGCACTTCTTCTGTCATCATGAGATCTGATCTTCTGAGTAATCATCTTGATAGAATATCTCTGTTATAGAAAATCTTCACCATGCTTTTGTTGTGCACTGGAGGTTCTCCAACAAGTTATCTTCTTCCATCTACATACAAGGGTCTCTTTCTGGAATGCTTCAAAGTCTTGAGGTTGCTCTTCATACGCTCTTTGTTCAATTTCTCTGGAGAACAGTCTTTGCATTCATTTAATATAGAACTCCGACCCATGGATATTGAAGATGATATAAAGACTCATGTAGAGGTATGTATGGTTTATTGGAACAAGTAATCATCATAGTATTCTCCCTCCATCTGAGAGAACCTCTAGTTTTGGATCTTGCAATGCTTGCATATATACACTGTTCTTCATCACAACTTCTAGTTCCTCTATTTAATTGCTTTTATCGAGTTCATATCAGGTTGGTAATATTGTGATACAGTGACTGGTTTTTTTGGTTTATCTTTCTTTCTTGGAATCTTCATGTTCTTCTTGATGTTTTTCTTTAGCTCTTGGGTCCATGGAGTTTCTTATAGATTTTGTGCCCTAAAGATTTCACTTCTTCCTTTCATTATAGAATCATGGATGTGGATGGACAAACAGGGATACTTCAAGGCTTCTCTTTGAAGAAGATTTCTTCTGAGGTTGAACTGAACATGTATTGTCTTTCATGGCTTCTACCATGGATATATACTTCATCATCTTCAATGGATCATAGGATTATATCCCTCCTAATACTTGCTTCATGTATGAGTTCATATAATCATCTCCCTCTGTCAAATAGATTCCACGCTTCCATCTGCATCCTTATTGTCTTCTACAAAATGTCATAAGTCTTTCTCCAATTTCCTCTTGATTGCTGACTTCTTTCTGTCTTTTATTATTCTAAGTCTCTTTATGATTGATTTTGATTTTGAATTTCCTTGTATAATGATAGCAGTCCTTATCTTTTTGTTCTTCCATAGGTATAGCTCTTCTTGGAACACATTATCTTTTGAGAGATAGATATACAAGATATGTACAAAGATGATGCAAACAAGATATGTACAAGAACTAAGAAGAGTATTGTTACCTTCAGAAGAAGAATTCTCTTTAATCCTACTTAGTCTTCTTTGTAGGTTCCTTTTTTTTCGGCAACTGATGCTTCGTGTTTCTCCTTCCTTTTCTTTAGTTTAGGACAATGATTCTTGTAGTGACCATACTTTCGACATTTGAAGCATTGTATTTCTGAAATATCTTTCTCTTTATTTGGCTTCCTCCTTGAACCAATCTTCCTTTTGGTCCTGAAATTCTTGAATCTTGTTCTGAAGTCTTGATCGTCATATTTATTTTGGGGTTTCTCTTTTTCACTGATCCTGGATTCTTCTTGATCACAACAAGTCCAAAGTTCTTCAAATGTAGGATACTCCTTCCTTGTGTTCATGCTTGCGGCAAATTCATCCCATGTCTTGGGAAGACCATTGAAAACTATGCTTACCAATTCCTTCTATGAAATGATCTCTTCAATTATAACTTGTATTTGATATCTTAACTGGGAGATTCTCACAAAGTATGATGTTATGATATCATCATAATTCATCTTCATGTCACGAAGCTCATTCTTTGGACTCATTATTTGTCCAATGTTTTTGAATGAGACTAGGTTTGTTAGGGAATCGTACATCTTCTTCGATGAGTCAATATGGGATATGTAGGGTATCAAGTGGTATTTTATAGAGTCCACTATGATACTCATGGCATTGATGTCACCGTCTTTGAACTTTTTTTTTCCATAACTGCAACATTCTGCGGTTCCTTCTCTTTTCCTTATTCAAACTTTGGTTACATGATCTTTCCTTTCACAATATCCAACACTTTATTCTTGGCAAGGATGAGGTCAATCCTTGTCTTCCACACTCTGAAATTAGAATCTCCATCTAACTTGTCCTCTAACTTCATAGAGTAAGTCATGGTGACTTTGACTTTGTCAACCCTAGACTTGACGTATTGGCTCATTGAGAGGACCAGGAGATGGGCTAGGCTAGGGAGCACTGATCTATCTAGAAATTAGGTCAATACCTTCATTTATGGTGCCTCAACGAGAGAATTAGTGTTTCTGCAACTACACCTGCTAGTAACCCTAGCGACAGTGCTATGGTGACTGCTCCTGCTAGAAACCCTAGTGACAGTTATTCAAAAAGCTTAATATCCATACAACTATGTTTCCTTCCAGTGGTTAGACTGAATGAAGGAGGGGTGGGCCCATAAACTATTAGAATATGAATGAATGTGCTCATTTTACCATTGACAATATCTCTATTGTCACCCAACCATAGGTTGAATCCACCCTTCGAGTACCTTAACCTTGACAGAGAATCACTCTAGAAGAAAACCCTAGGCTATATAGACAAACAAAGGGTAGCACACCTTTACCCAAGGATATCGCACCAACAAGAGCTAATCAGATATTCCAAACCCTAACCAAGATATAGTCCAAGCCAAACGTCATATGCTAGCTACAGCAGCTGCAATGGCAGCTCTCCTCCAAACCTATGCACAAAACTGGGCACTGCAGTTTGCACAAGTTCTACTCTGCAATTCTGAGACTGCTTTCCAGAATGAAGACTGGAATCCTATATTTATAGTAAATCTGGCTAACTTCCTGGGCTGACTTCTCATTTTGGGTATCTGTCTATTCAGTATATATTATTTCTTTTGGTCGACTTCTTCCCTTGGAGGCTAATAACCTAATACAAGTTATCCTCTTGAGCCGACATGTATTATAGGGTTATTATCCAACTAATTAGGGTTTCTTCTTGCTTCCCAGAATATTGTATTCTCATCAAGTTTACACGTGGAGGTAAATACCTCCTGCAACTACCATAATATCAACAATTCTCATATTATAAATAAAATCCATGGGATTCATTGATCTATAACACCTTGAATACCATTTCACCACTTCTCAACAAGTGAATGCAAATGGTATGTTTGTTGTGTGTACAAGGATAAAATTCCCTCAATCCCTTAGACACCCTACATTTACGAATGTCAATTTTCCCAAGGAGACAATACCTTTGATTGTTGATGCAAGGAAAATAACATGGAATCTATTTCATCCAACCACACTACTTTGGGATTTGATGGACCTATATTGGATTTGATTCACAAATATATGCTCCCTTAGTTGAGGCATCAAACAAAAATTTCATTCAAAAAATCAATGATTAACATCATTATGTAATTCACGCCAAGTTTTGCATTTTTCTGTGTTCTTCATTTAATAACAAGAGAAATAAATATTCATTTCTAAGAGTCATTTATATTTGGACTAGATTAATAAAACACATCTTAAAACCATCTAGTGAGGCCTAATGATAATGGGTAAGTAAATCTCCCCCTATGCTTAACATGATTATGTAATTCACGCCAAGTTTTGCATTTTTCTATGTTCTTCATTTAATAACAAGAGAAAGAAACATTCATTGCTAAGAATCATTTATATTTGGACTAGACTGACAAAACACATTTTGAAACCATCTAGTGAGACCTAATGATAATGGATAAGTAAATCTCCCCCTATGCTTCACATGTCCTACATATTGTCATGAGTCTTGGTCACATCTCTGTGTAATACATGAGTGACCTACTTGTGTAGATTTGGTTTTTCCTTGAAATTCATTCGATCAACATTTAATATAATATGCTTGGATTTTTAGTCAGTAACTAACTGAATTTCACTTTTTTTAGTCTCTAGAACAACCAAATTTAACACTCACTTTTGATATGGATTCTCTTCCAAACCATAGACTCTTATCATAGTAAACTGCTCAAAAAGGAACCAATCTCCCACTTTGGTGGTCTTTTGCAATTGTAGTGACCCTTTGACTAAAGGAATAATTATAACGAATACTTCATTTTGGATAATAAAGTCTAATATAGAAATAAAAGAGTTTACATACTGCAAAAAACCTTCACTACTGACATGATCTTCTTACCATAGGCAACCACTCAATGGTTGGTAGATAAACATGTTGGCTGGTCATTCACCATCCTAGACTTAAAATAACCTAGATGTGAGTAGTTTTGATGGATTAACATATGGATCAAGTGAGACTAGTACCTGAATCACTTGATACCCCTAAAATTTAAAAATTGTTGGTGCATTGTATTTTCCAAGAACTTGCATAAGTCAAACTTTATGAAAGGACACCAATCCTCCCTAGCTCCTCCCAACCACCCTGGAATATAAATCTCTGCTACTGAAATTTATTACAGTGATATGATGTTCAACAATGGCTTACCAGACTCATCACTGTTCTGCTGCATTTCGTTGCTCTGTCTGCCTCATTGCCTTTCTGCACACATCTCTTGCGTTGTTTGTTCTTCCTCTTTTTATGCTTTGTGCGCTATGTCCATTCACTTGCGCAGTTCCTCTTCTGTGATATTCAGCTGCTGCACTATGACCCTTCTTCACACATGAATCACCTTCACCAACAACAACCACAATAAACTCCAACAACAACAGCCCCCCAATCTCTTCTTTGTACTGTGTATTTATAGCTTATGTGCACCTTGTTCATGAAATGTTTGCAATGCCTCTGCATGTTGACTCCGCGTCGTTATCCTCCACCTCTCGAGTGCTCTGTCTGATCATCATCATGACTCTTCATCTTCTTTGGTGGTTCGCCCCACGTGTCCATCATCACTGTATGTTATACTGAGATTCCTCGGCCTCTCTGGCAGTTTGAGACTCTTTGTTTTCTCTATGACAGTCGAACTCACCTTCTCTGTTTCAGTTACAGGCCTCAATGCTCATCGGCTGTCAATCACCTCCATGAACATCTTCATTCCTCTCAGAGACTCTTCACCTCCTCTGTCAGCCATCCCAAAGTGTCTTCGCATCCTCTGGTAGAAACCATCAATGGTTTCTAGCAGTTTCATTGTGTCGTGCAACAATAGCCCTCAAATCTTCTTCAGGTTAATCTATGTCGTTGGATGAGCTTTATTAATTTTTCCTTTAAATCACGTTTCGGCATTTCGACATTCCCGTTGCATTTTGTTCTTGCCTCTCCAAGTTGCGATCCCTGAAACTCCAATATGGAGTTACATCAACGGTCCAGATCCAAGCTTGATTTAACGGCTATGATTGAATCGAGATATCGCATATCGCGATTTCGACATTCTTGTTGCCTTGTTTTCTATTCCTCTTGATGTGACGATCAACGAAACTCCGATATGGAGTTATGTCAACGGTCCAGATCTGATCTCTATTCAACGACTGTGATTAAATCATGATTTCGCATATCGCAATTTCAACATCCTTGATGTCCAATGTTTTTGTCACTTCAAAGTTTCGATCCTCGATACTCCATAAAGAAATCAGATGAACGGTCCAGGTCACTTCTTAACTTAATGACTAAGATTAAATTGTGAATTTTCATATCGTGAAATCGGGGTTCTTGATGTCAATAATCTTTGTCATGTCCAACTCTTGATCCCCGATGCCTCTCCATTGAGTGGAATCAACGGTCCAGATCAAATCTTGATCTGACGGCTCAGATTACATCGTGATTTCGCATATCACAATATCGAGATTCCTGATGTCAATGTTCTTTGACAACTTCAACACTCGATCTTCGAAACTCCGACGAGGTGTCCATCTGCTGATGTCACACATGTATTGACACGTGTTGAATACTGCCACGTGTCACTCTAATTCGTGACTTACATGTGCCTGAAATGTTGAATCAGTCTGACGCTTGTCATTACCTGGTTGTGACACATGTTCCTAGATGACGTGGTCTACTGATGTGAGTTGGGTCGATGGTTCAGATGTGTTCTTGATTTGACGGATCAGATTGTGCCAGGATTTTTCATATCGAGAAATCGGGATTTCTGTTGCATTGTTTCTTTGACATTTCCAACACGTGATCCTCGAAACTCCGATCAACGGTCCAGATGTGATCTTGATTTGACGGCTCATATTACGCCGGGATTTTTCATATCGAGAAATCGGGATTCCTGTTGCATTGTTTCTTTGACATTTCCAACACATGATCCTCAAAACTCTGATAGGGAGTCGGATCAACGGTCCACATAACCCCCTGAGATAGACGTTCCTCCTGCTTCCGGGATTTGTGAGCCCTCTACTCCTTGCATTTTTAAAGATCGTGCAAGTTTTCCTCGATCCAATGGTGGTCAGACCCTGCGCTCAGATTTGACGCCTGAGATCTATTCTACTCTTCAGCGCCCTCTTCTTGTCTTCATACAGATCTGATGGCCATCGGGAATTCATGATGAGATCCAGCGATCACTGGCGCTTCTCCTCCGGAGCATACTTTGTCCTTGTTTTTCCTTCGCTGCATACTTTGATCGTGCCATCAATGACAAGCTTACTTTTCCTGATAATGACCTGACAACAATCCTCTGCACTATCTCTTTTGAACTTAGTGGGCTTGCTCTGCAGCGTCCTCCTAAAATACTTCTAGTGCCCGTCTCTTACATTCTTCTTATACTCATGCCATATTCATTGATGTAATTTCCATCAATGAAAATCATGCACTACCTATTAAACATTTTCCAACATGGTCTCCATTGTGTTGAGGTCCCCCATTAGATGAGGAAATTTCTGCTGAATTTGGCCCCGGGTGAGCCACTTGCCTTGGTGCAGGAGCTTCCCTGCTTTGACGAATCGATAATGTTGGATCCTTTGTTTTTGAGTGCCCTTGATCTGTCTGTCCACAATCTGATCATTGGATTCCTGTTGTATGCAGTCGAGGTTGAGCTCTGTTGGTGTCAGTTGTTCTGCTACTTCTGAGGTGTCCAATAATGGTGGGAAATAAGGGCGAAGGAGATCCATGTTGAACAATGTGTGCAGGCCAAGGAAAGGAGGAATGTTGAGATCAAAAGCATTATCCCCCACGACCTTGGTGATAGTGTACGGTCCATAGCAGAGTGGGCGAAGCTACTGATGGGGTCCTGTAAGGCGTTCTTTCTACAAGTGCAACCAAACTTTGTCGCCCACCTGAAACTTATGCAGCACCCGATGTTGATCATGGCGTTGTTTGTACTTGCCATTGGACTTCTGTAGGATATCCTGAACCTGTTAGTGGATGTGCTAGATCCGCTCAATGAACTGGGTGGCTTTGTCAGCTTCAGTTGGAGCAGGAGATGAGTCAGTCGAAGTGACCGCAAGGGGAAGTGCAACATCTATGGGACCCAATGGTTGGAATCCCAAACCCACTTGAAAGGGGCTATGGTCGGTTGAGCTATGCAAGGCTCGGTTGTAGGTATGCTGGACATAGGGAAGGCTCTCATCCCATGTGTGAGGGTTCTTTGAATTATACATGCGAAGGATATGCACAATCATTCAATTTACAACCTTGGTTTGGCCATCTGTCTGGGGTGGAAGGCCGTGGATTTGGTGAGCTTGTTGTCCAGTAGTGACCAGATATCGACCAGAATGTGTTGAGAAATTGACTATCCCGATCTGATACAATGGTTTTTGGGATTCCAAAATGTACCCAAACTCGTTCAAAGAAGAGTCTGGCAGTGGCCTCTGCTGTGATGCTCTTATTGCAGGAAACCAGAATCACCATCTTAGAAAAACAATCAACAACCACAAAAACATATTCATTTCCCCGCTTGGTGGATGGGAGGCCCGACATGTAGTCCATTGAGATGGATTCCCATGGCCTGTCAGGAGTAGGAAGAGGGGTGTATAGGCCCTGTTTCTTAGTGGTCGGTTTGGAAATAGCACAGGCAGTGCAGGACCTGATATACTTTCCGACCTCCTGTCGAAGTTTCAGCCAGTAGAAATGTTTCTGTAGCATCACCACTATCTTTTCGACGCCGAGGTGTCCTGCCACCCGACTGTAGTGGGGTTCCTAGATCAGCTTCGCTCGCTCACTTGATGGAACACAGATATGGCCCAGACAACATAACAACCCATCATGAAGATGGAAATTATCAATAACTACATTTGCACCCAACATTTGGTAGGTGGTGGTGAAGTCAGGGTCTATCTCATAGAGTTGGGGCCATCCAGATGTCTCATGGCTTCAAGAGTCTAGCACCGTGGTGAGTGTTGTGACTGGTGGTCTGCTGAGGCAATCAACGACGTGATTGGTGCTTCCTGTTTTATACTTGGTGTTGAGGTGGAATTGTTGCAAGTATGTAGACCACTTTTGATGGTGGTCATTATGTAGTTTTCCCTGTGTTTGCATGAACTGCAGTGGCTTATGATCAGTGTGGATGACTGTCTCCTTCCTAAGAATGTAATGTCTCCACTGGTTGCATGCTTGCACAATGGAGTACATTTATTTATCATAAGTAGGGTACTTACAGATAGTATCAGACAGTGTCTCACTATGATAGGCCATGGGGTGGCCATGCTGAGTGAGAACGATGCCCACAACATAGTCTGAAGCATCTGTCTCGATCTCAAAGGGATGTTACAAGTCCGGTAGTGAAAGTACTGGGGCTGAGCACAAGCATTGCTTCAAATCATTGAACGCTTGTTGTTGGGACCATGCCCACGCAAATTTTACCTTACCACCACCCCTATTTATTTGGCTGAGGGCCCATGCAATATGGGAGAAACCCAACACGAAACTGTGGTAGAAATTAGCAAGTCCCAAGAAGCTCCAAAGCTCAGTGAGTGTTGTTGGGGCTGGCCAGTCATGGATGACTTGGATCTTGGCTGGATCCACATGTACGCCATGCTGATCAATGATGTAGCCTAGGTAATGGACCCTGTCCATGCCGAAGGAGCATTTTTCCAAGTTGGCATATAGCTTGTGCTGTTGCAGGGTGTGCAAAACCTGTTGAATATGCTGCAAGTGTTCGGCCCAAGTCTTGTTGTAAATTAGAATGTCATCCAGATACACCACTACAAAAGTATTGGTGAATGGTCCCAGGATATCGTCCATCATCCTCATGAAAGTGGCTGGAGCATTTGTCAAATCGAAGGGCATGAACAACCATTCAAAAAGTCTTTCCTTTGACTTGAAGGTGGTCTTCCATACATTTGTTTGTTCTATCGGGACCTGGTGGTAGTCAAAATTCATATCAATCTTACTAAAGTATTTGGCCCCCGTGAGTTGATCAAGGAGGTCATCGATTCGGGGAATCAGGTACCAATTTCTGAGAGTGATTTTATTCAGAGCCCAATAATCAATACAAAGTCTCCAAGTTCCATATAATCATGAAGAAAACAAACTTCCCCGTATGCGAGATGACCTTCCTACATTTCTTAGCAGAGATCAAGGAAATATCACTAGGTGGGACTGCCTCGGGTATCTTGTACAATTTCCTGTTCAAAGTAATAATAACACTACGAGGCCTAGACTCATATACAACATGACATTTCCATAAATAAGCTTGGCCCAAAAGAACATCACAAACTTCGAGAGGAGCAACATTGCACAATACCTCATCTTTGAAGGGCTTGATGATGTACAACAGTCGACACTGTTGGCTGACACAGAGATCGCTTCCTTGGCAGAGCCATCCAATGGTGTAGGGTTGTGGGTGTGGCATTATTGACAGGGCCAGTTGCTTGATGACCTCTGCTGAGATGAGGTTCTTCTGGCTACCGCTATCAACGACGAAGTGCAGCGGGGTGCCTTTTACCCACATCTATGAATGGAAGAGGTGCTCTCCTTCTTCTGGCTCGTCTGGTTCACCAGGATGGAGCTTGGTGGTAGCAACGGTGGCACTGGGTTCCACGTCAATGATTCGTCTTCCCCTTTCTGGTTCTGTCTCAGAGTCAGAATCTGCATCTGATTCATAGGATTTCACTTCGGCCACCAGCGACTGCTTTGAGCGACAGTCAGCAGTGTTATGCCAAGGGCTCTTATGGAAGTCGCACCACTTCCCGGTATATTTCCTTGTCTTTCCAGTGTCCTTCTTTGCTTGCAGCTTGTACTGGTTGTCTTGATACTACCCATATTTTCTCTTTCCTTTGTTCAGTGGGTTGGGGCCACCCTTTCCTAGATTTTGTTGTGAGGGGTTCCCAGGCTCAAATTGTCGCGTCTTTTCTTTGAGCTTCTGCTCGATTTTGATGGCATATCGGTAGGCCACGCCAAAGAATGAGATGTCAAGAAATTCCATTTCGGTCTGGATGTATCTATGCAGAGCACCGTGATACTTGAGCACCATATGTCGCTCCAAATATTTGATACCCAACTTGGTGTGCAAGGTATGGAAGATATTTGTGAAATCTGGCACTGCTTGGTCTCTTTCTTGCCGCAGTGTGGTCCATTTGGTATACAGGTCGTCATAACTTCCGACAGGGTAGTATTTTTCCTTAATAGCATCCTTGAAGGATTCCCAGTTGGTCGTGACTGAAAATAATGAGCTTTCCTCTGTTTCCTTTTGCTCACAAAAATTTTCCCACCAATCTTTGACATGGGGAACAACTTTGAGGAGCGCAAAAGTAATCTTTTCTCTATCCAAAAATTTATGAATAGAAAAATACCCTTCTAGTAGATTCAACCAATTTTCTACAACATGTGCGTCTATCTAACCTTCAAATATAGGAATATCAAAGTTTATTTGTACCTTGAAGGGGGCGACACCTCCGTTCAAAGAAGATGCGTCGCCTGTTGGTAGTCGCCGAAGGATTTGTGAGAAACTATCCATCATCTCGTTCCTCTGTTGCATGAAGGCTTCCTCAATCAATAGTTTGAAAGGATCTCCTATCCCTTCATCTTTCTTTTCTCCTTCCATGGGAGTCACTTGGGTGTGTGAGAGCTTCTGTCCTCAAGAGAAGCAAGCTCGAGACCCAACTCTTTGTACTCCGACCTCGTTGGGGACATGCATTAAGATGACAAGGAGAAGACCGCTTTGATACCACTGATCTAGAATTTATGAGCAAAACGAAATGAATACAGATTATTAACAGGTACTTAACACAAAATAACATAGATACAGTAAAACTCATTTTTCTATTCAATAATGAAATAAGTTGAAACTGTAAAATGCAGCGGAAACAAGCTTGTTGGAATGGTGGCGGCTTATCTCTGAGAAGAGATGTGACAACAGTGCACATTCAAAAGAAGAAAGTTACAATGAGGCTATAAAGGCCTTTTTACAATAAGAAAGAATTCAAAAATCCCTAGACATCCAAAAACCTAACCCTAGGAGATGAAGCGCCAAAAGTCATGTGGGCCCCATTTGGGTAAGCTAGTACACCAACTTCCCGGGGTCGTAACTTTTGCATACGATCTTCGTTTTAGGCGTGTGATAGCCCGTTGGAAAGGTATCATAGAGGAGATTCATTTTGGGGGATCAATTATTCCTTCAACTATAATTGAGGAGCTCGATACCTAAAAACCTTCATTTAGGCCCTCAAAATGGCCCCGGAAGTAAAAACTGCTAAAAATAGTAAATTGCCAAAAATGTCAGAAAGTTGTTTTGAGCCAGTTGGAAAAGGTGGGTGGCCACCGATATCCATCTGGATCAGTTATTTACATACCATCTTACCATTTTCGCTATAACTTTATTTATAGAACGATTCAGATGGTGAAATTGATATGGTATTGAGAAGACATATCAAGGTTCCTTCGGTAAAAAATTCATCTCTTATGCGCTATAATTTTGGAGATACACTCTGTGGAAGATAGGGTTTTTGACTAGTCTTGAAGCTATTCATAAACATGTGTTCTGGGTAAAACAATCATAACTTCTTCATAGATAATCCAAATGAATTGAGACCAATTTCATTGGAAATAATACAGACTGTATTTTTTGTATGTGCTAGTTTTAGAATCTGATGTTAAATATTGAGCGAGGGTAATTCTATACAATTTATCTCTCCTGAATAAACCATAATTGAATCAAGGTTTACCATTCTCTCTAAAACTTATTTTTGGGGAGGATTCAAGGAGTGAAACTTGGAGAATTCTCAGAGAATACATTGACTAATATTTTCTACAGGATCAGAGTATTCCAAGAATTGAAGAATTGCATAAGTTGAAGAAGTATCAGGAAGCATTATCAGGTTATATGTGATGGTTTTGATGATTTAATGTTAAGTTTCATTATTTATCATATATTCTTGGGTGGAAGGAAGGGGCAAGGATGGAGAGTTCAACCCTCTCTTGAGATTGGAGGATTGTATCTTCCTCTTAGAGGTTTATCCCTCCCTTTATATTTGGAAGTTGTAGCTACCTTTGGAAGTCATTACCTCCCTTGAACAATAACTATTGATTATTTATCATATATTGTGCATGGTGTATTGGTGTGGCTCTTACACTATTGTTCATTTCTCATTGGATATAATTGAATGGTTTAAGTATAAGTTGAAAAAGTTTTAAAATTGTACTTGATACTAATTCACCCCCCTCTTAGTATCAACATGGGTTTCTTACATTAAGAAAGGAAAAAGATGGATCAGTCTCCTTTGGAAATGATGATTCAACTAAAATATATTGGAAAATGAACAGTTAGAATTGGGAACAAGAATTCAAAGGCAGAAAATGTTCTACTAGTAGAAGATATGAAACATAATCTTGTAAGTGTGGTTCAAATGTGTGACCAAGGTCATAAAGTTACTTTCGACTCACAAAAGTGTGAGATAAGAAAAGAAGGTTCAAGAGAATTGATTTCTACAGCTACAAGAACTTCAAGCAACATATATGTGTTAAGTGAAATTGGAAATGAAAAGTCTTGTCTAGGAAAGGAAGATGAAAGTTGTATATGGAATAGAAGAATGGGTCACATACATTTTGATAACCTTTTCAAAGTCAGCAAAAGAGAATCAGTAAAATAAATTCCCCAGATCACAAAACCAACCAACACTTTATGCAAGAATTTTCAACAAGGAAAGAAAACAAAGACCAGGTTCAAACCAAAGGAATATTCAACAATAAGACCATTGGAAATTGTGGGCATTGATCTAGTTGGACCAACTACAACAAAGGGTTTAAAAGGTGAGAAATACTTTACGTTATTATTTGATGATTATACAAGAATGATTGTAGTTTTCTTTCTCAAGAATAAGTCAGAAGCTTTTGAAAACTTTAATATCTACAAGAAAATGGTTGAAAATGAAATGGATTCAAAATCAAATGCTTGAGATCTGATAATAGAGGAGAGTTCACTTCAAAGGAATTTATGGACTACTGCAACAGTCATGGAATAAAAAGGAAATTATCCATTGAAAGGACACCTCAACAGAATGTAGCTGTTGAAAGAAAGAACAGGACAATACAGGAAATGGCTCGAACAATGCTAATGGATTCCAAATTGATAGATATATTTTGGACACGGGAAGTGCATACAACAATTCACATTCAAAACGGAGTAATTCTCAGAAACAAAACTGACAAAACTCCCTATGAGCTATGGAAAGGAAGACCAACAAATGTGAAGCACTTCAGAGTTTTTGGAAGAAAATGCTACATCAAAAGAGAAGATGGCATAATGGGAAAGTTCGACTCTTGTTTCGACAAAAGATTACTTGTTGGTTACTCAATTACAAGGAAAGCATACAAGTGTTACAATCTAAGATTGAACAAATTTTTGGAAAGCATCAATGTAAAAATTAATGAAACAGGTAGAACAGAGTCAAAGGAAGAAGAAAATAAATCAATGGAACAACCTTTCGAAGAAGAAGAAGAATATGAAAAAGAGGTAGAAGAGGAAGATGAAGAGAATCTAACAGAAACAAAAGAGCAAGTTCAACAATTGTCTCGAAAGACACCTATCAGACGAGTACAGAAGAATCATCCTTCAGATCAGATTATAGAAAACAAAGATGCATGAGTTGAGACTAGAAGAAGAATCCGTTCACTAGAATAAACACACCTAGAACTCTTATATACAATTGAACCAAACTGTTTTGAAGAAGCCAACAAGGATGAATTTTGGAATAAGGCCATGGATGAAGAATTGGATCAAATAGAGAAAAATGACACTTGGGAATTGGTTCCAGGACCAAAGAATAAGAATGTGATCGGCACAAAATGGGTTTTCGGGAATAAATTGACTGAAGATGGATAGGTTACAAGAAACAAAGATAGATTGGTATGTAAAGGATATGCACAGATTGAAGGAATTGACTTTGAAGAGACATTTGCCCTAGTTTCTAGAATGGAAGCAATCTGTTTTCTTTTAGGTTATGTATGCTCCAAAAATATTAAAGTGTATTAGATGGAGGTAAAATCCACTTTTTTGAATGGGGAACTTGAAGAAGAAGTCTAGATTTAACAACCAGAAGGATATCAGTTGTCATAAAACACAAATTATGTGTGTAAATTAAAGAAGGCCTTGTATGGTCTAAAACAGGCTCCTAGAGCTTGGTACTTTAGAATTGATAACTATCTACAAAAGGCAGGGTTCAGAAAAGGAAGTGAAGACAACAACCTCTACATCAAGGTAAGTCAAGGTAATATTTTATTAATCAAAGTTTATGTTGATGATATTATTTTTGGTAGTGATGATGAAAGGTTAAGCCAGAAATTTGCAAAGGATATGCATAATGAATTTGAAATGTCATTACTTGGAGAACTATCCTTCTTTCTGGGACTTCATATACGTCAAAGAAACTAAGGAATTTTTATTTCTCAAACCAAGTATATCAGAGAAATGATAAAGAGGTTCGGAATGGAAGATTGCAAACCAGTTATCACTCCCATGCAAACCAATTGCAAGTTAAGAAAATATGATGATTTAAAGTCTACATATCAGAGGAAATACAAGTCAATGATTGGCAACCTACTATTTGTGATAGCATCCAGACTAGATGTAATGTGGGAATTTGGACAAGTGGCACGATTTAAAGCAGTACCAAAGGAATCACATGTATGAGCAGTGAAGAGGATTTTCAGATATCTCAAAGGAACATAAGAGTTTGGATTATGGTATCCAAAAGGAAAGGATCTATAACTTATTGCCTACAGAGATGCAGATTGGGCAGGTTGTATTGATGACTGATGAAGCACCAATGGACCAACGTTCTACTTGGGTGAGTGTTTAGTATCATGGTTAAGCAAGAAACAATCATTAGTATCTTTATTTACAGCGAATGCAGAGTATATTGCAACAACATCATGTTGTAAACATGTTCTTTGGATGAAACAAAATCTAACAGATATACAGGTTTAGTATGATGAGCCCATTCCAATCTATTGTGATAATACAAGTGCCATCAATATCTCAAAGAACCCGGTGATGCACTCCAAGACGAAGCACATTCCAATCAGTATCACTTTCTACGGGAGAAGATTAAAGAAAAGAACATCAGAGTTGAGTATGTGGGCACAAAAGAAAAAGTGGCAGACATATTTACAAAACCACTTCCACGGGAATCCTTTAAGTATCTTCGCCAGAGATGCAGAGTTATTTCTACTCCAAAATGAATTATTTTGAATTCTTATCTTATATGTCTTATATGTACACGAGGAAGCACCGTAAAAAGGACAATTCAGTCAGGGGGAGAAACCCCGGATGGAAAGATACCTTTTCCATTGATGACAAAGGGGGAGAGATTCATCAGATGTAGAGGAAAAAGGCATGGTTCTAGGGGGAGAAATGGTCACATAGATGCAGACGACAAAGGCATGTTTCTAGGGGGAGCATGAGTGATATGACTTCAGTATTGCATGGCATAATTTCAGTTTTGCAACAGAGTTTTTCCATGAATTCCAAAGGGGGATATTGTTGATTAAGGTTGGTTGTCATTGATGTCAACCCTTGAAGAAAGCCCAATAGCACAAAGGATGAACACCAAAGTGGTCCCCTTATGGTGAAAGCCTTCACGGGAAGACGCTTTACGGATTGAGTTATCTTAGAAGTATGGTTAGAGAACAATGATTATTTGTGAAATAATGAGATGAAGGTCAATGAATTTGTCAGTGAAACTATCCTATATGGATAGTGCTTATCATTCCATTTTTGGTGGTATGTGGAACGTCACATAAATCCTCACGGTTAGAGAGTTATGACCATAAGAAGTTGGAGAACCCAGGTTTGGGTAATGGACCCAAGTTTGTTTGATGGATAATGGTATGATTTTTGATATATTTGTAGGTAATAATATTCTATATGGATAGTACATGTCATTCCATTTCTGGTGGTATGTGGAATGTCACATAACTCCTCATGGTTTGACAAGTATGGCCTTACAAAGTTGGAGGACCCTCATATGTCATCTAGAAGCCCCATAAGGTCAAAGTAGTCAAAGTGGTTTAAGAGATTTTAGAAGGTAAATAATAAAGTAAAGTGATGAGTGTAAATAATAGAGTGTTTAATATGTACTCTTTGCTTCAATTTATTGATTGAAAGTAAATGCATTTTTTTGGTAGTAATAGAAAACTATAATTAAATATTTAAAAAATAAATTAAAATTGTTATGAAAATATATGCTTTTGTTTTTTATATGAGTATTATCTACCACACATTTAGAACAATTTGTATGGATATTTTGAGACTTGACATAATGATATTTAATCTTATATCTTTATAATAATATTTAATCTTCTATGTTTAATTTTTAAAATTAAAGATAATAATTTGAATGACAATTATATTAAAGTATATATAGGGGCTTCCGCAGTGCAAGATATTAGATATTATTTTTGGGATTAAATGCGTAGTGTACGTCATTAATCTATGACCCATATTCATGAGTATTAGTCTCAACTGACCAATAATTCTCATGATTTGAATAGTCCACTTAGCACTCATTGCATCGGGTGATGCTCACAGGGATGAAGAAATGGGATTGAAGCCAACAAAATGAATCACATAGCATCAATCATCACTTCCGGGGCTTGCACCCAGTAACCAGGACTTCCTAGGTGGTCACCCATTCCAAGACGTCAATGGCTCAAGCGCGCTTAACTGTGGAGTTTTCCCCACAATCAAGCGCACTTAGCTTGCTACCCCATTTGAAAAACCTTAGCAAGTATTGTGCTTTATGACCTACCCAGTTAGAGCTCCCTTGAATCTTATTATTTAAGTATATATAGGGGCTTCCGCAGTGCAAGATGTTAGATATTATTTTTGGGATTAACTGTGTAGTGTAAGTCATTAATCTATGACCCATATTCATGAGTATTAGTCTCAACTGACCAATAATTCTCATGATTTGAATAGTCCACTTAGCACTCATTGCATCGAGTGATGCTCATAGGGGTGAAGAAATGGGATTGAAGCCAACAAAATGAATCACATAACATCAATCATCACTTCCGAGGCTTGCACCCGGTAACTAGGACTTCCCATTATATTATATGCTTTTGAAATTGCATTCATATTATTGGCGAAATGAAAGGTTGGTGTATTGCCTATGTACACCAATTAGATGCTTTTAAAATTGCATTACATGTCCATGAAATCGTTGGAAGAAGCCATTTCTTGGTGAAAATACTTTATCTCATGTACGAGACTATGGCGTAAGACACCGAGAAAATAAACAAATAATACTAATGTGATGTTTTTCGGACATTAAGAAAATATATATCAATATTAATATTATGGTTTTTTAATATTAAAATTAAATATTTTCTTGGATTTCAAGTAGTTAGTTTCTTTTTTTTCTAAATTTAATCCATGATGCGAAGATGTTCAAGAAAGTATC
>ML784389.1:851097-861328 GCA_009831015.1 Picea engelmannii
TATTAATATTATGGTTTTTTAATATTAAAATTAAATATTTTCTTGGATTTCAAGTAGTTAGTTTCTTTTTTTTCTAAATTTAATCCATGATGCGAAGATGTTCAAGAAAGTATCAATTCAATTATTAAGTCAAGTACTTAGGGTATCCTTTAAAACCTAATGAGTATGGAAAAACCAATTAAGTCAAGCCAAAATAAATAATTGGTGAAATAAGTGGTTATTTTGTGGTGGAAGATTGGAAGATTGACTTTAGTACAATCACTTCTAGAGGTTATTTCTATCTTTTCACATATTTTTTTCTTCTCACATACTTTAGAGCATATATTCTAAAAGGGGTTCTTGATAATAATGGGATAAATGCTTTTAGGTTTTATGGTGGGGTGACTGCAACCTAATGATGGTCTCTCATCACGGGTTAAGTTGGAGAGATTATTCAAAATACTTTTACAATGAATTTGATTATAGTGTAAGAAGATGAAAGGTAGGAAATTGAATTAGCTTTTGGAATATAATTTTTTTATTCATAGAAATTGTGAATAACTATGTCAAATTTTTTTTTTTTTATAATAGTGGTATCTTATTTTTCCAACAAAATATAAGGTACATATGTTTTGTTTGTGCAGGTGTTGAGTACCTTAACGATGGAATTTCATTCCAAAAACTTGTACACTTGTAGAGAACCTGTTTTTCTTGTCCCTTGTAATTTTTTAGAAATTTATAATATTAATTTTATATTTTTTTTAAATTATCAAAGTCAACATATGCATCGAATTACAACGTCTTTTGTTGTGCATTCTAAGAGGGTCTTAACATGATGAAAACCATTTCTTTGTTTTTTAGATCGTAGATATCGGTCTCCTCTAGTGTCGCATATAAATCATTCGAGAAATGGTTAAGCTACAAAACATTATAGCAGAGGTATGTATTTTATGATTTTAATATATATGTCAACACAAAAATAGATTAAAAATAGTAAACATTATTAATTTTTCAAAAACAATTATTAGGTTTTTGGATGTCCTGCATTTTTTACATTCATGTTTATTGTAAAAAGGCTTTCAGAGCCTCATTGTAATCATATTCTTGCGAATGAGCGCAGTCGTCACATCTCTTCTCAGAGATAAGTCGTCACCACTCTAGCAAGCTTGTTTTCCCAACTGGTTATTGAATGTATATTGAGGAACTAACGGTGTTAAGTGTTCTAGTAAGCTGTATAATCACAGATCTGTGTCCCAACTAAGTTTGCAGGCACCTGAGTCTTGCAACCACCCCTGCCTCTACCTCGGGTGAGACTTCATCTGCTTTGCAGGTGTTGCCGAAAGGGCCGGTAGTTAGAGCTTTGTTGGTGCGCTCTTATAGCGTTAAACACTGGGTCTGCCCCTGTGCCAACAAATGGTTCTGTTGCCGGGACCAGAACTTTGATTGTTGGGAACTGAGAAATAAAATCTTTGTGCAAAGATTCGATCTAGAAACCGTGAAAGCTCTGTGCATAGATCTGTTGCCCTAGTACGCAGTGTTCTACTTAACCTGTGAAGCTTTGTGCCACGAAAGAAAGGTCAGACCTACAGAAAAGAGGTAAGATCTGTAAGCTTTGTTCTCTGATAAAGGTAAGAATAGTCAAAAGTTTTTAGATCTAGAAGCTTTGTGCTCTACAAAAGTAAAATAAGTGAGTTTTTTTTTAGTATGAATCTAGGTATGTTTGATAGATTATGTCCTAGCTTGGAAACTAGGGCTCTGATAGATGATAGAAATTTTGATATGAATAGATCTAATAGATATGTTATACCTATGCATAGAAAGAATGTCTAGACTAACAAGGGGATGCAGGATCCTCGAAAGAAATTTTTGCAGGCTAGCTACCATAACCCTAGTTCTCAGTACAAAAGAGGTTGGAGATCATTTAAAAGAAAGAGAGGATTAACCCTATGTTATAGTTGTAGAAGACCGAGACATCTTGCTAAGGAATTACCTGGCGGAAGACCTAGTTGTCTCTGTTGTAAAGCTTTGGACCACGAAGTATTAGATTTCCCTAGAATGATTTCAAAAATTGAAGGCATGAATCTAAAAGAAGAAAACCCTAAGGCAGATCCAGAAATAAAAGAACCCCAGAGAGAATCAGACAAGATGTTACTATAGATACAAGACATCTTGAATGATCACCGACATGTTAGATTATCATAGGTCTTTAACAAGAAAGAATGCATCTAGGTAAGAATAGGAGGCTTCAACATTGACTGTGTTCTAAATGAGGAAACACAAGTGAATTTTATGACATAAAAAACTTGGGAAGCTATAGGGAGTCCTGTTATGACCCCTTCACTGAGTGGAATAGGGTCATTCAGAGGGAAACTAGTGAACCTATGTGGAAGGCTCAATCAAATATCTATGAATGCCAATGGAACTTCAATGGAATAATATTTTGAGATTATCAAATTTATTGAGGACAGTGCAACGTTTACTATGTTACTTGGAAATCCTTGGATTGAAAGAGATCAAGCCAGAAAGACGGAAGAAGAAAAAGTCTTAGAACAACAGAGACAAGAGTTAAAATACTTCATGACCTAAAAGATCGTGCAGTTGATTGAAGAACAAGAGAACAGATTGAATCTATATCACACTAGGAACCCAGATGTCAAAATTATCAGAACACCAGAGGACTCACAGAAGACTGAAGTTTCTATCTCAGATAAAGATGAGATGTTATACTTGAACCCTAAGAAAGAACATCAGCAACGCGATGTAACTATATCCAAGGAAAATAAGAGCCAGAACGGGAAAAGAACTACTCAGATGAAGCTCACTGGAAAGAAATATAGAAAGTTAAGTAAGAAGAAGGCAAAGATTGAAAAGTTGCAGGAGATTCCAGATAGAACATCGCAGAAAGAAAAATTGCAGAATGGGAGCTTCGCCGAGATATCAAAACAACGACCTATGGCACTTCGCCATGATGAATTGATATAGTCGTTAGATCGATATACCCATTTGACTTCCTTATTGAATGGATAGAAAAGAATTAAAGGATCATCACTAGACCATTGGACCACACGATAACAGACAGATCAACGTTAATGGAAGATTCATGCTCATTGTAAGAATACCATTGCCGAATTTCTTATTTAGTTCGTCACACCATGCATGAAGAACACTTTTTCGAACTGAGAATTAGAATCTTGCCGAATAGTAGTTGTATACAGTGCTCATTGTGATCTAGTTGGTCATCCTAGTATAGTATCTCAGATCATTTTGAACCCTGACAAATTTTTCTTTCCGAGCACGTATGTCCGACGAATTTAGCGCAGCTGAAGAATCTACAAGAGAGGTACTCGCTAGCCTCATAACCAAAAGATTCATGTCAGAATGAGGGTTGTCTATAGGTTGAAATGCATCATTTACGAGAGGAGTGCAAGCCTCCCCGTCGACTGCTCAAGCAGGAACATCCCCAGCCGATGCAGAATGCAAAAACAAACATAAATATGATATGGCCAATCTGAGGTTGGTTCCATCCATCCTACTTGCTTACATACCACCTCTGAGCAGTCTTATCAATAGAGATATCGTGCTTAGAGACTTCGAGTACACTCTAGTCACTATGTACCTGTCGAAAGGGGTACGCACAGTCTACGCAGATCAAGACAAGATTGCAGCATTGAAGTTTAGCGACTTCAACCTGGGGTATCATAAAGTCTACAAAACACTTGCTCCGTACAAGTACCTAACCAGAACCAAGGGAAAAAACTTGAATATCGTCCCTCATCAATGGATTATGAACCTCATGCAGTCCACTCTATTGAATGTCATGAAGATCCCACATTTTATATGTCACCAAGAAGTCAAAGCCTGTGTTAAGTACTCCTGGAGAGCTACCATGAAGGATACCTATGGTTGAACCTCCACATCACAGTTGATCTGGCATTGATCAATAGGATCATAGGTGTTAGCATGTAGGGCCCTAATCCCCATGACTACTATCCTGGAAAGATCGTAGACTATGCTCTTGCTTGAAAGATCAAAGAAACTTATAGCGATGTTGAGAAAGGAGTGCGAGGCTACAAGGTAGCCTCTATTTAGAGCGGCACGCCTTGCATGTCATCTAATCGCAGGGAAGCTCGTTCACAAGAATCGACCCACGCAAGTATCTGTCTTTGTAGTTGACCTCGCAGGAAAGTGCACAGAGGAACTACAGATGAACTGGGTGAAGTACCTGGTGAATCAACTAGAGATCGACTGTAGAGAAGCCCAAGATCAGGGGCATGAATTCCATTTTATCTGGATCTTGATACTTATAGCTTTCGTTGCATGGGAGCTACTGGAAGATGCAACCTTTCCGGACCTCGACCCTTTTCAGCCCTTAGTCACGGAGTTCAGTACCTTATGGTACTCGAATGATATGAGGAGACAATGGAAATCCAATGTCGTATTCCACACCTACTACAATCAGTTGAAGCGCGCCATCCAATCCAAGCCTCGAATACCCCCGAATACCCTCTTTAGGTTCAGGCCCTTAATGAAGTTCATCACAGACTACCACTTCATTTACATAACATCACGCACTGATGAGAACAAAGAGCAGTTACAATCTTATTATAAGTTGGCAGAAGAATACCTGGAGGAAATCACCAAGGAATGGTCGACAGACCTACTTGTTTCAGCAGACCCCGTAGAATTGTCCGACATCAACAACCTAGAAGCTGCGCAGGATACACCTGGGCCCAGTAAGATGAAGAAAACAATGAAGATGGAGAAGGATGAGGAAACAAAATAAGAGGGAGATGAACCAGTTTAACTCCACAAGATTGATTCCACAGTCGAAGCAGGCCTTCAGAAAACACAGGAAGAAACCACGGAGGTCACCCAAGCCTTAAAGCAAGCACAGGAGGAAATCATCGAGCAACGCCAAGCTGCACAACAAGAGATGGACGTTCTCCAAGAAAAATTGGAAGAAGACAGAGCGAAGATTCAAAAATAAAAGGAGAAGTTGCTCTCAAAGCAGATTGGGATCGAAGAAGCAGTCAACAGAGCATTTTTCTCTTTGACCGTCTTAGAGAAAAAATCAGAAGAACCCTTAGAACGCCAAGTGTTGAATCTTTTTGAAGTTATTCAGCAAATTCAACAAAGAGTCATAGAATTAGATGTTCAAACCATACCAAGTACCCCGAAAGAAGAGCGCGACCAACGAGAAATGACTTCCTGGAGCACAGTAGAAAGGATTAAAGCACTCACTGAGGAATGCAAACAATTAAGTATAAGTAGTGCGCAAATACATGAGAACCTAACCAAGAATATTGAATTGCACAAATTGGAGTCGCAACTCTAGGAGGCGAAGCATGAATCCGAAAAACTACAGGTGCATTTGAAGGCCCTATCACCCATAGAGAAAATGAAACAGTCTTCCAAGAAGCGCATAGCACAACAACAGATCCATATAATCCAGAGCAAGGTAATGGAAGTAACTCGACAACTTCAACCTTTGCAGGATAAGGCATGTTAGCTATTTATAGAGATCGAGAACCAAGGAACAGAGCTGGAACATGTTGTGAATTCAGCAAAAGCAACACCTAGAAGGGCCGGTGAATGTCGCACTCATCCAAGAGTTCATCGAGCAAGAAGAAGTTGCAATGCAGTAGGTCAAAGCATCTCGATCCAAGCTCGAGGCATTCAAATAAGAATTGATTAGACCTAAGTGACTCGGGATGGGTCACAGGTGAGTGTTGGGGGCCTGTTGGCCCTTGACCAAGTTGTGGGAGATACTTAGTCATATTTGACCATTTTGGGGACTTTGACGCCCTATCGAAGGAAGTGTGCAAGACGAAGCAGAGATCACAGGATCTCGGTCCACTTTTGGGCCCCTTTTTAAGGTTTGGGTTAATGTAATGGAAAAGGGATGTCAATCTGTGGGTTTACCCACGCTGAGGCCCACTTTTGTATGTATAAATAGATGTCTAGGCAAGGTAGAAGAGAGTCAATGGATTAATGCTATTAATTAGATCTGTGTGATCAAATGTGGATTGTAAATGCTCTGTGCATGATTGTAAGAGACTTGCAGAGATAAGTGCAAGTTGTTGTAGGAGGTTGTGAAAGGCTTTGTGCTGAAGATCAAGGAAGAAGGATCTAGCGAGATGCGTAGATCTTTTGTCCTATGTGGAGGGAGGATTGTTGAGGCTCTTTGTTGTAACTTATTAACCGAGATAATAAATAACAAGAGTTGGTGGACGTAGCTCCAGGGTGGGGGTGAAGCATGTAAATCTGTGTGTGATGCTTTGTTCTTTGATTCAATGTGTTTACTTCTTCTTCTGCTAAGTGATTTCATATTTGTAGGAAGATATGCTTATGCTTTGTGCTCCTAGATGTGTATGAATGTTAGATATGATGTGTATGAATATGCTTAGTGTCGATCTACTGGATTTGATATAGCTTACTATTTCTAAGTGCTTGAATACTATAGATTAGTGTGAATGCTGTGAAGATCTGTCTTATAAGCAAAGTGGTTATTGAATGTATCTTGAGGAACTAACAGTGCTAAGTGTTCTAGTAAGTTTTATAATCACAAATCTATGTCCTTTCTAAGGTTGCAGACACCTGAGTCTTGCAACCACCCCTGCCTCTACCTCGGGTGAGACTTCATCTTATTCGCAAGTGTTGCGAAAAGGGCTGGTAGTGATCCGGATTTTATGAGCAGAAAGAAATGAGTATAGATTATTAATAGGTGCTTAACACAAAATAACAGAGATACAGTAAAATTGGTTTTCTATTCAATAAAGAAATAAGCTAAAACTGTAAAATGCAGCGGAAACAAGCTTGCTAGAATTATGGTGGCTTATCTCTGAGAAGAGATGTGACAGCAGTGTGCATTCGCCAAAAGAAGGTTACAATGAGGCTCTGAAGGCCATTTTACAATAATAAAGAATGCCAAAAACCTTACAAATCCAAAAACCTAACCCTAGGAGATGAAGCGAAGGAGATCCATGTTGAACACTGGGTGCAGGCCAAGGAAAGGAGGAATGTTGAGCTCAAAATCATTATCCCCCATGAACTTGGCGATAGTGTACAGTCCATAATGGAGTGGGAGAAGATTTCGATGGGGTCCTATAAGGTGTTCTTTCTACAAGTGCAACCAAACTTTGTCGCCCACCTGCAACTTATGAGGCACCCGATGTTGATCATGGCGTTGTTTGTACTTGTCATTGGACTTCTGTAGGATATCCTGAACCTGTTGGTGGATGTGATGGATCCGCGCAATGAACCAGGTGGCTTTGTCAGCTTTAGTTGGAGCAGGAGATCAATTAGTGGAGGTGACCACAAGGGGAAGTGCAATATCTATGGGACCCAATGGTTGGAATCCCAACCCCACTTGAAAGGGGCTATGGCTGGTTGAGCTATGCAAGGATTGGTTGTAGCTATGTTGGACATAGGGAAGTGTTACCCATGATTTTGGTCATCATGATGATGTATTGATGATGGTGTACTCAGGGTCTTCATTAGAACTTTCTCTAGAGAAAAGTTACCTTCATCTGTTTCCAGAAATCACATTTTTTAGGAAGGTTCGCAAGCTACCAATACATTTTCCAGCGAGAATGAATGATTCTCGCAGGATGTCTTAAGCTAGGGTGCGAGAAGTTTGCACTGTGTCTAACTGGTAGGGTGCGAACACTTTCTAAATAAGGTAAAAAGGATGAATTCTTGAAGCTTCTAGAAGGGGATCTTCTAGAAGGATGAGATGGCATTCGAATGGTTATCTAAGTACTGGATTTCATGATATTTTGGGATCATTCTTATCCAAGTAACTAATTCATTCTCTCCTATATATTGAGGGGATTCTCATGGAAAAGGTTAGAAGCAAACAAGGTTAAGAAGATATTGGAGAATTGATGAAAGATTGTGTGAAGGACTGAATCTACAGCATCTAGAGAACTCCAGCAAGTTTATCAAAGGTGGTTGATCTTCTTCATGCAAGTGAGCAAGTGTGTGTGTCAGATCCAAGGGCCATCGAAAGGAGGTTTGCAACATCAAGGCTTAGGTTGTAATCTTTGCTTTCAATCAATATGATACAGTAATATGTCCCTTTCCCATAAAGATATGTCTACTTTATTATCTAACTCCTTGATCATATACATAGATTAACTGTTGAATATATTAAGTTGTTTTCACTTCGATTGGTTTGAGTTGTCCTGGTCTTGACTGCACAAGAGCATTGGAGAGAAGCTGGTACAACAAAGATCAAAGGAAGCGATCATAAGGTATGTCCATGATTCTTGCTTCCTAATTCATTCAATAGTATAAATCTAGGGAAAGAGTATTATTCTGTCTTGATTTGTTCTAGATCCAGGTGGATCTAGGGAGATCGGTTTGTGTCCGCACTTACAGATTTATCCAATAACAAAATTGGCGACTCCACTGGGGAACAATCCCATTTTATTTGTGGCTTTTGATATTTTTTTGTGGCCATTTGCTCTGGTTTCATTTTTCTCCTGTCCTATCAGTCTCTGAGTCTTCAGGATATCCTGATAGACCTTCTGGGTCCAGAAGCTTTCTTAAATTTTACTTCATTTTTCAAATTTTTTGACATGTTCAGGAATTCTTGCACTGCACTACATTGCAGCCTGTGAGAACTGGTCAGGTTCGCACCCTGCTCATAGGGTTTAGTGCAAGGTTCTCACACCTTTCTCAAAGGTTGCCTGCGAGAATCATAGATTCTCGCACTGTGTTATATTGCTTGCCTGCGAACAGTCTTTTTCAAAATTTTGAATTTGAGGTTTGGTTGTTCTGACTGCCCAGAATAGTGGGAATACCTCTCATGGGTTTCTTGGACTATTGATTGATATCTTTCTTTCTTTAGTTTGCATGCGTGAATAGTCTTAGGGTTTCAAGGCATTTTCTTGCCTTTTGTGACTTGACTTTCATTTCTTAACTCTTCTTGGCAAAACCATTCTCTCTGACTTCAGATTCTGAGTGTGTTTGATTAGTTGAGAACCAGTGATTGGTTGAAAGATGGGTACATGGTTTTTTCTCATTTGCTTATTAGTTCGAAATAACATTTTGGTTTGCATTGAGAAGACTATTTGGTTTGTTCTTTATTTTTTCTTTCATTGAAAGAATTGATTGGGTTTTTATTGCTTGATTCTTTATGATTTGATTTCCTTCTCTCTCATTGATATAGTGAGGGTTCTTTTTGAAAAGTGAACACAATATTTTTATTTCATCAAATTGTTTTTGTCATTTACAAAACATTGAAACTCAAATTTTAAAGATTGTTGAAGTATTGAAAAAGAGAAACATAGAGAATAGTCATTCGATAACTGATTGTTTGCATTGACATTTGAAAGGAAATTTTGCATATAGTTCATGGTTGATATGGAAAACTTCTCTCTCTCCCATATATAGGATTCATTGAAACAAAAGTGATACATTTCATTATCATCCTTGCATTATTGGGTCAGAGTCATACAACATGAGTTTCACTTCTGTTACCTTTGAGTAAACAACATCTCTTAAAAATCCTACGTAATCTTAAAATTTATCTAGTAACTCTTTTCTAGGGCTCTTTTACACCAACATTTAGCTAGGCTAGTACTTTGGAGTAGGAAGAGAGACACACTCTCCAAAATCTCAAAACACACAATAGCATCTTGACTTAGGGAGTGTTAAATTCCATTTGCAACATATTGTCTTGGGAAGCGCTTCTAACACAAGGGTCAAACACTAGGTCGCATTGGTGTTGGCAGAGTTACTCACCCTGCTTTGTTGACATCAATGTAGAGATTGCATGTATTATGGGGGTCACTCGAAGGTATACCCACAATGATGAGTGGAATCCTTTTGAGTTGATTTCGGGCTAGATACCCTACCCTTGCGTGTGGATCAGACTGTCGATTGTTCCCCCAGGCTTTATTGTTGTTTGTGGTGACCTTAGTGGCCTATATCTCTAGGTTCTTACCCAAGGTGACTGTGGAGGGGAAATTCTTCACGGTACCTGGAAGTGATGTTGATCAAACTCACTTGGGATCCTTGGAGGGTATACCCACAATTATGTGTGGGAGCTTGCACCAGGGTGTAAGTCCGTTAAGCAGGTCATCAACATAACTTTTCCACAATAGTGTAACACCCAGAATTGAAAAGAGACTAAATATCTACTAATTTACTTAATTTCTGTACCAATTTACTTAATTTCAGCAAGCTCTTAAGAAGTAAAAATTTTCATAATTTGCAAAACTATGTGCATACTTGCGTAAATAAA
>ML784389.1:877908-960591 GCA_009831015.1 Picea engelmannii
TACTTCAACCAAGTATAATCAGAATAATTAATTAATAACTTATAATCAATTTATATATTAATTATAATTAGCCAATGTTTAGGTTTATTTATGAAATTATTCCTAGTAATAAAAAGGGTCATTACAAATAGCCCCGCTCCTTCTCGTCTCGTTGTTGCGACATTGGATTTCATCACCAACTAGTGGATTTGAAATTAGAAGGTCTTGTTTGCCTGGTGATTGCTTCCTAGATTTTGTTTACTAGTGCATGTTGTTTGTTTCTTGAAGTTGACCTTAAGGATTTCTTCACAGAGCTTGTCATTCATTTACAATTTCTCCCCCACGACGTTCACGTAGAATGCAAGGTTTATCTCCAGAACATCTGGACGATTCTCAACCCTTGCCTACTGGTACACTTGAGGGCTCTCCTCACCAGAGTGAAGTCCCAGTTGTTACCCCACCACATGGGGAAACAAGTGAAGTCCCAGTTGTTACCCCACCACACGGGGAAACAAGTGAAGTCCCAGTTGTCACCACCCCACAAGTGGAATTAACTGAATCTTTAGAACCTTTTCGAATTACCAATACTAGAGAGGACTATCACATTCACCGTGGTGAACGACCTTTTGTGCGATTAAATTATTCTGGAGACTTAGTTGTTACTTCTTCTGGATCACCCATTGGGCCTTTTCCCGGTGTAGAAGGCCAAGATCCTTTTTGGTCTGCAGGTGATTTCCGCAGGACTCTTTTTAGTCCTGGTTCACCTGTGATCTCTGAAATCAACCCTCTGGTGTTTTCTGAGACATAGACTGTACTGGTGAATACTACTTATCACTTTATTCTCCTTGCTGATATGCCCCATCTCATGAACACTACGAGTTTCCAAACCGGGTTCACTACAGCTGCACTTCCTCCTATAAACACCCAGCGAACGCCCAATGTTACTCCAACGCTACTACCCAGTTACCATGGGTTGAATGCTTTGTTGAATGCTTCAAATCCAACACCTCCGCAAACCCCTTCTAGTACTCCTGGTGGTCCTTCTTTTCATGGGCACCCTATTCCCAGTTTTATTGCGACACTCCCTCAATTTCCTTCTGGAATTCCTCATCCTAGTGGCACTATTCCGTCTGTGGCACCAAACTTGCAGATTCATGTTGGTGGACTAGGTGGAACAATTCCATTTCCTCATGCTGGACATACTCCAATTGCTACCCAAAATACGATTGGCACACAACTTCTGGTTGGAACTCCACCTACGATAGGGGGACCAACTCCACCTTTTGGACAAAATATACCTCCTTCTTTGGCCCGGTATTGGACTCAGATGCTCCAAAATCTTCCTCAAATGACTGGGGGGAAACAACCTACTCCTACTATAGGCCAAGCATATCCAAGTATACCTAATCCTATTTGGGGTCAGGGTCAGAATGCTCAAACTCAGGTCCCTACTCAAATGCAAGGTTACAATCCTTGGAACTACTATCCCCTCCAACCACCGAATCAGCTGGGATCTTCTCACTATGGGCAGACGACATACGGGCCTACTAGTTTACCAACAGGTCTTCCACCCCAAAGTCACCAGTACCCACAAGTCAATTGACAGTTACCTTTTCTTGCTACTTTGGATTTGCCAGATTTGTCTAGGATTCTGAATGATCCTATTCGTCACTCTCCCCAATGGCCCATTATTCTAGCCAAGCTTCCATCGGACATTCCCAAATTCGATGGAAAGGTGGGAGAGGACCCGAACAATCACGTTATGACTTTTCACCTATGGTGTTCATCCAACTCTTTGATGGATGACTCTATTCGCCTATGTCTTTTCAACGAACTCTTACTGGTTCTGTTGCGAAGTGGTATATTGAATTGCCACGAGGTTTCTTCTCTGATTTCAACACCCCAGCTATGGATTTTCTTACATATTACCAGTTACCAATCCGTTATGATACTGGGACTGAGATTTTGAATTCCTTCAAACAGACTAAAGGCACTCATATATCTGATCATATTCATGAGTGGCGAAGGAGACGATGTCTCATTAAACTTGAACTCCCTGATCAGTTACTAGCAGAATGGTTTACGAAATCCTTTGTGAACGAGATTGGTAAAGACATTACCATGGGTGGTGTTGTTACGGAGGAGAATGCTATAAGTCATGCTCAATATCTTTATCTTGTTTATTCTCAAACGGGAACACTATATGATATGTTACCTGAATTACCTCGTCCTGGTGCTTCCAACACTTCAACTACTCCAGATGCCTCGCATGCAGCTGATGGTGTGATTGGTACTACCCATGCCCACTCACATTTTGTTTCAGGTACAACCCCTAAATATACATCTTCTAATGTTCAAAATGCTCCGTATCCTGCTACTCCCGCCGGTAAAACTTTTGAGGTGAACGTTGTTCAATCTACCCTGACCGGTAAAAATAAATCTAAAAAGGGGAGAGGCAAGAATAAGGAGGGAAAAAATAATAATCCACCTGAACAAACTAAAACTCCTCCTGTTGAAGATCGAGATAAGCGCAAACCACGATACCCTTGCCTTATCTATGGTGACGATCACTACACGAAGGATTGTCCTCGATGTGCCGAAGTTACTAAGTTCCTTCAAGGGACGCCAAAACCATCTACACTGGCAGTCTTGTCCCAACCCTTCCCATCTCAACAACAGGCTCATTTGGTCATCCATGACCAACCTTATACTTCTACGACATCATATGTTTTGATGTGTACTGGTGATTCTAAGCAAAACAATGTTGCAATCGCAACTAGAGCCAAAGATTATTCTCCATCTAAGGAGAAGGTTGACGATTTACCTCTTGCTTTGGTACAACCCTCTCCACCGACTCCACCTACGAACGGTCCTCTTCATCTCGAATGACCGAGCCTTGATACATTCGTGCGACCCCCCAAGGGTGTTGTTTGCAAGTTGGATTTCAATCCTCATGCTCGTGTGGCCCAGAACTATAGCATTGTGGAAGATCTGGCCCAGGCACCTTCAGCGATGTCAGCCCTTGAAGTCCTTCAGTCTTGTCCTGCACAACGTAAGGCACTGTTGAAAGATATAGGTGGAATTGACCCCACAGATACGAATTTGATAGTATTTGACTTGGAAGATCATATTCCAAGGTTACCCCCTCAGCTTGCATTTCAGATACAAGTTGTTATCTCGGACAAGAACATTTTCCGAATTGTTATCGATGAGGGTGCCTCTACGTGTGTAATGTCTCTTTCTTGTTGGAAAGCCATTGGCTCTCCTCCTTTAAATGAATCACAAAAAAATCTGAAAGCCTTCAATGGCTTTGGTTCTAAGCCTTACGGTGTTCTTCCATCGTTTCCTGTTACCCTAGAAGGTAAGACCGTCCAAGTTGAAGTGGAAGTTTTCGATGCTCCTCTTGATTATAATCTTCTTCTTGGTCGTAGTTGGATCAATTCCATGCGCGCTGTGGTGTCAACACTGTTCCGTGTTGTACGTTTTCCTCATCAAGGAAAGGTCGTTATTGTTGACCAACTTGCCTTTTTCAATTCTGAAACTCGCACTGGCAACGTGTCGTTTATAGCTAAAACCCTGCCGGGTTACGAGAATGTTAGTGTAGGCCTTTTAAAGGACTCTTCGCTAATGGGCACTTTCCCCATTCCTCCACCCGATGTTCCACGCCCATCAGTTGCTTCTATCAACATGATCTCCTCTGTACCTTATGAACTTCCTATGTCTTCTGACCCTTGGATAGTCCTTGACCCTGGAGATCACACTCGTTTCGGCGACGTCATGCCGTTAAGTCCGATTGAGTCTGATTATCAAGCGATTCAATTGGAAAAACCTTCTACCTCTTCTCTTGATGATATGTCTCCCGATCCTTTCTGTGTTCTCTTTCCCACTGATGAGATGATTATGTCTGTCATGGAGGACACCCCTTGGGATGATGGACATCATTGTTCCATACTTTTTCTGGAACAACACACTCTTGAGAACTACCAACGGACTTCGATTCCGTCAACCGTTGTTGTCATATCTACCGTTATCACCTCTACACATGATGTGTTTGCCGAAGGGAACCTTAGTAACATCTCTCCCATGCTTCCCATTGATATATCCGTTAAACCTAGGATAGTTGAAAATGTTCATATAGGAGCTTCGTGTTCTCCCGACGAAATTATCACTTATACATCTCTGTTCAAATAATTTCGTGATATCTTCTCCTGGAGTTACGAAGAGATGCTAGGTATCGACCCTGCAATTGTTGTACATGAAATCAAGACATACCCCAGAGCTAAACCTGTCCGACAGTTCCTACATCCTGTACACCCACGTAAAACAGCATCTATCAAACTTGAGGTTGAAAAACTTCTTAAAGCTAGCTTTATTTATCCTATGGCTCTGAACGAATGGGTTTCCAACCCTGCTCCAATTGATAAGAAAGGAGGAAGTATTCATGTATGTGTTGATTATAGGGATATTATCAAAGCCTGTCCAAAAGACAACTTTCCAACCCCTTTCATCGACCAAATTGTTGATGACTGTGCCGGAAGTGAAATCTTCTCTCTCATGGATGGTTTCTCCGGCTATAATCAAATTAACATAGCTCTCGAGGACCAACATAAAACTTCTTTTATTTGTCCTTGGGGTACTTTTTCCTATAGGAAAATTCCCTTCAGTCTTAAGAACGCTGGCGTGACGTTTCAACGTGCTATGTCTTATGCTTTTCATGATATAAAGCATATCGTTCAACCCTATCTGGATGATTTACCAGCTCATTCTTTACGCCGAGTCGATCACCCCACTCATCTTTGGGCCATTTTCATTCGTTGTCGGTTCTATCATATTCGTTTAAATCCTCATAAATGTGTTTTTTACATAGAATCCAGCCGTCTTCTAGGTTTCATCGTTTCACGTGAAGGGATCAGGGTGGATCCACTTAAGGTTGAGGCGATTCTTAATCTCCCTCCTCCTTCTTCACTACGCCAATTACAAAGTTTGCAGGGGAAAGAAAAATTTCTTCGTCATTTCATTCCTAATTATGGCGAGATTACTCGTGGTTTTACACGGCTACTAAAGAAAGATTCAGATTTCGTCTGGGATTTCGTTGCCAACAATGCTTTTGAGGCTTTGAAGTTGTCCCTCACACGTGCTCCGCTTCTCTTTCCTCCTGATTATAGTCATGATTATTTTCTTTATCTTTCTGCCTTTGAGTATACCATCGGCATGGTTCTCGTCCAAGAGGATGATGCGCATGATGAACATGTTATTTATTACTTGAGTCGAAGACTCGCATCCATGGAGATCAAGTACCAACATGTTGAAAAACTAGCCTTGGTTGTTGTTCAAGCTATTCAACGTTTTCGGCATTATATCCTCTCCAGGAAAACTACATTGATTTCTCATTGCAACCCCATGCAACATATTTTGACACGTCAATTGCTGGGGGGAAAATACTCCAAATGGATTGTCATACTCCAGGAGTTTGACTTGGAATTCGATCGCACCACATCTAAGAAATCCTTAGTTTTCGCTGAGTTGATATGTGATTTTCCTCACTCTGCCATGGAAAATGTAGCAGTAGATTCATTACCTGATGAATCTCTTTTCCTCATTAGCACTGATGATCTTTGGTATGGATATATCATTATATATCTCCAAACCCAGACTTTTCGGCCTTCTTTGTCTAGTATCGAACACTGTCACATACGCTATCAAGCACGTCATTACATCATCCTCGGGGATACTCTTTACCGTCGGGGAATTGACTCTGTTTTTCGACGTTGTTTGACGTTTGATGAAGCCGAGAAAGCTCTGAATGACTTCCATTCTAGAGCATGTGGTGGTCATATGTCTGGGTATGCTACTGCCCAGAAGATCTTACGCGTAGGGTATTTTTGGCCTTCCTTGTTCAATGACTGCATTACTGTCATTCAGAAATGCCATGCCTGCCAGACCTACAATCAGAAAATTCGGTCACATCCTTCTCCTCTTCATCCTGTAGTCTCAGTTGGTCCTTTTGCAAAATGGGGCATTGATTTCATGACATGTCACCCTCACTCGGCCGGGGGGCATGGTTACATCATTGTAGCTATTGATTACTTTACAAAATGGGCCGAGGTGATGCCAACATTCGATAATAATGGAAAGACTGCAGTGTTATTTCTTTTCAACCATGTCATAGCTCATTTTGGTGTTCCTCAAGCTATTGTCACTGATCACGGTAGTCATTTTAGGAATTTTATGATGTCTGAACTTACAGAAAAGTTGGGTCTTCATCATGATAACTCGACACCCTATTATCCACAACCTAATGGCCAGGTCGAAGCAATCAACAAAGTTCTTATAACTATGCTTCAACGGATGATAGGAATTCACAAAACAAGCTGGCACACGATGTTGTTTTCGACATTGTGGGCATATCAGACATCTGTCAAATCTGCTACAGGAGGTTTACGCCTTTTCGATTGGTCTATGGTGTGGAAGCCATTCTTCCAATAGAATGCGAGATACATTCTCTGAAGCTAGCTGTCGAACTCTTACCCAATACTTCTGCTGAAGAAGAATGTCTATTGTATCTAATGTGATTAGAAAAAACTCGACGTGACGCCACTCTAGTAATAGAAGCCCAAAAGAAACGTGTCAAGGCACAGTATGACAAGCATGTCAAGCCTCGCGTTAGGAGCTGGGAAGTTCGAGCCAATGTGGCGAGGACCTTATATTGTTCACCGAGTGTTGGAAAAAGGAGCATATGAGCTGGTTGATTACGATGGTATCCCTTTGAGTGAACCTAGGAATGGGTTGTACTTGAAGAAGTATTATGCATAAGTCATTTGTGCACACGTACTTGTATTTTATGTATCATACTTTGCGTGTGTTACTTTAGTTTTCTTTTGACGTTATCTGGTCTCTGCCCTTATGTGACGTTGTGTTTGATTTCCAGATGTCAGAGTCTTTGCTACCCTATATTGGCTTCGCTGATGGTGCTAGCCGTAGTACTCGGAACCTAGCTTCCACTGTGTGGGCAATCTATGCCCCAACAAATGAACTTGTATCTTTACAAGGTGTATGTCTTGGCCATGCAACCAACAACATTGCAGAGTATAGCGCCGTGATTGAATTATTGGTTGATGCTATCTCACTCAGAATTCGTCATTTGGTTGTGCGACTTGACTCGCATCTTGTAGTACTACAACTAAGTAATATCTACTCTATTCGAAGTCCTACTTTGTTAAGGGTGTATTTGCGAATTTGCCTCTTGGAACATTATTTTGATCACATTGAATATCAACATATTCCTAGATGTCTTAATACATTAACAGATGCATTGGCTAATTATGTATTGGACAAACATTTGAACCATTTATAAATCAAACACATTAAAATTCACACAATATAAAGTAAACCGGTAGAAGCCATCTGTATATATAACGATCAAAAGAGTTTGTTTTTTACAAAAAGTTTGTCCGAAGACCAAAATATCAAAATTTGAAGCTCATAGCTTCTACAAAGTGACATCATGGATGACGTTCACGGTAACACACAACTTCCCTAGCAACCCTATGGAGTAGTCGACTCATAGCTGCTGATACCCCTACAGTGTGACGCTGATTACGTCGTGGAACCTCTTCCAGAGTCATATCTGGAATGTCTGCTGTCAGGCCCTCCAAATTTTGTTCCACCACCTAATAATCTTCGGCATACTGTGGTGATTCTGCTACTACCTCTCCTCGTCGCTGGATAGGAGAGGTTCCAGGAGGTCTATATGGTCCAACATCTGTGTTATCAACAAACATTTTGTGTTAGTCTTCGAAGAAATACATAAAACAAAAACATTTAAATATGGTAAAAATTCAAAAACATTTAAAAAGAGAAAATGCATGTACTTCTTACCAAGGTCACCCCACTGAGTGTCCTCAAGCAGTGCCAAATCCGGATCTCCTCGAAAATCCAACTCGGCATAAGCATAGTCATTGACCATCAACATCTGGTTACGGAGCCACTCAAAGAAAATATCGTCATATTTGACGATTGGTCCTGCCACGTGCCGAGCCATGAGCCGACACCATCTAAGAATCCTTGGATCCCTAGGACCCGGTAGGTTCCACTCAACCTGAAGTCTAAATACGGGGACCCTCTCGAGGAAGAAGGACACTAGTAAAGATCCATACCCAAACTGTTTCAAATCACCTCGCCTGCATTTAGTTAATTGTTTTTTGATACTGCGAAGCACAACATAGGCCCAATTGAATACTCGAGGCTTAGTACACTCGATGCCGTACTGGAAGTAGCTCTGTAATTCCATATGAGGAGCAGAACTCCCGGCCATCCGAGCTATAGTAAAGAGGATAGTGCGGAGGGTCAAGTCTTGTACCCCCCAGATAGCAACTTTTCCCTTTTTCCTTTCAGCCTCTGGTACGCAGTATTGATTGCAGTACTCACTCATTTTGAGCCCACCACCTCTACTACCGGTCAGACTGACATAATACCCACACCTGGACAACCCAGTTAGAAAGTATATGTCCTCAATGTCTATGGACAAAGTATGAGCTCTTACATTGAAAACCTGCTGATCTGGGTCCCACATACGGAGTAGATACTCCAGTAATATGACCTGGGCCCTCATGCCCGGGATGCGAAAGTATTTTAAGAGCCCACAATCTCTCAATGAAGCTATAGTGGGAGGATGATTCTCGGCATTTGTGTTATCCTCTTCATGTTCTTGTTCTCGCCACTCAAGCACCATGTTTGTGGCTATTTACCTACACAAGGGACATAAAAGGAGGATTAATGATTTTATTCATGATATAGATCTTTTTCATTGGACAAACATTTAAAAAAAAAATTGAGATTGTGGTTCTCGCAGGTGCCTCATTTGCACAGTGCGAACACCTCACAGGTGGCTCAAGGCTCACCTGCAAGAATGCATCGTTCTTGCAGGTCCCGTATGGGCTGCCTGCGAGAATGCCTATGCGCATGTAGGGTTCAAAAACCAACTTGAAAATGAAAAACTAACCAATGAAATCAAAAATATAAACCATGAAAATGTCAATAATGAAGAGCTTACCTTAATGCTGCAGACGGCTCGTGAAATGATCTCTCGTAGATCCTGCAGATCAATGCCAAATTCAGAGGGTAAAATGGGGATTTTGGAGCTCAATAGTGAAATTGTGAAATGATATAGTAAAAATGATTATTTACCCATTTAATTTACTTTTTACTATGTCATTTTGGGTTTTTTATGCTTATCTATTGATTAAAACCTAATCACTAATATCAAGATGAGTGTAATGACTTGTAGGTGTGATGACGTTGATAACTAAACACAAGGGTATGGACATATTTTTCTTCGTTATGGTGTGTTTTTTATTGTTTTTAGGGTTTTTACATAAAACCTCGAGCACCATTTTTGTCCGTTCTTACGCTCGTAAATATAGGAGAACGTGATCGAGCATAGTTTTATCACTTTTTCGGTCTCAACAAGGTTATACGAAAAATGAACCCCCCTGGAGTCCTCTTTAAGCTCTTTTCAGACACTCTAAACATGAAAAGATCACCGAGTGCCCTTGCTATTTTCACGCTCGCTAAAGTATTTGAAGTACGCATCTGGTAAGCGATAATTTCTCTCTTTTTCGGTCTTATCCAGACTATCTTATGAAAAAGGAACTGAGAGTGTTCTCTTTTAAGTGTTTTCCAAACTCTATAATCTTGAAAAACCTTCGAGTTTTCTATCTCTGGACTCGTTAAACAAACATTGACAGACCCGTGATGGGACCGAACCACTCCTTCTTAGGGTTCATTAAATATACTCTGAGGGACTCATCCAAAGGATGAGCTTATATCAACAAGAATATGTGATCCTCTTCAAGATTGCGTAAAAATAAAGAGGTACTTGCCAAAAATGGTGGGGGAAAATTTGGGAAAGGGATATGTTTCATCTTCATATTGATTGGCAGTAAGTGTCTCTCTTGAACATGACACCCCCTATTCATCATTTGAAGCCGATTTGGAAAATCCATTTGTCTCTCATTCGATTTTCTACAAGGTCATTTCCTGTGTCGTCTTTGAGTCAATGCTGCCAAATCATTGGTCATGTCATTTATATGTTCAAGAGAAGTCCATTTGAAACCTATATTGAGTCGACCATCTGCAGTTATCCATTCTCTTTGAGTCGGCCTTCCCTATGTCCAGTCCAATTTGAAAAATGTTCTATTTCACCTTCAACCTCTGTTACTCATTTCGTGTCATTGATGGGGGATACATCAAGGCCCTCTTGTGACGGGTTTTGTTCCATCGAATTCATCTCATTATCCGAAATTAAAACTCAGAAATTATTTAGTACCTTGGAGCTTGCATGCCTCAATGGAAAGTTTCCTCGCTTTCGACAGTGGGTCTACATCATTGACCCCTGATCGAAAGATTCTGTCAGATGTTCGACATCAACTCATTTATTCACACTCGATGGATTGTACTATGGTACCTTGGGAGTCATTGACATCAATCGTGATTTCCCTCGCACTTGTTAACGGTTTTATCATTGACCGGTAATCAAGTGGTTTCTACCATGTTCAACTTCAACACATGTAATCACATGGTTAGATTTGTACTTTGGGCGACGAGATTGAAGACCCTGGATATTATCTTTGTGATCCAGGTTGCGATGGAGTATGTATAATTTGCGACACATAGATCCACTGTGTATGTTTCGTGGCTCTGTCATCTTGATTTGAAATTTCTCGCATAGATCTACAGTGTATTCAGGTGGCTATGCTATATTTTGACAGCATGGATCCATAGTGTATGATTGGTGGCCATGACCTATGTCTACAATGGCATCAGTCTATGATCTGAGTATGAGAATGCCTACCTCAGAATTGATATATATGATACTCTGCAGATGCTTGATTGTTCGCAGGTTTTCGATTAGATGTGCTCCTGGTTCTCGACACACACATGCAGCTTACAAAGTCTATCAACTGTCACTAGTTCCACTCTCAGACTTTGGGGGGCATTCTTTTACCCATGATTTTGGTCGTCATGATGATGTATTGATGATGGTGTACTCAGGATCTTCATTAGAACTTTCTCCAGAGAAAAGTTACCTTCATCTCTTTCCAGAAATCACATTTTTGAGGAAGGTTCACAAGCTACCAATACATTTTCCTGCGAGAATGCATGATTCTCGCAGGCTTCCTTAAGCCAGGGTGCGCGAAGTTCGCACTGTGTCTAACTGCTAGGGAGCGAACACTTTCTAAAGAAGGGAAAAAGGATGAATTCTCGAAGCTTCTAGAAGGGGATCTTCTAGAAGAATGAGATGGAATTCGAATAGTTATCTAATTACTGGATTTCCTGATATTTTGGGATCATTCTTATCCAAGTAACTAATTCATTTTCTCCTATATATTGAGGGGATTCTCATGGAAAAGGTTAGAAGCAAACAAGGTTAAGAAGATATTGGAGAATTGAAGAAACATTCTGTGAAGGACTGAAGCTACAATAGCTAGAGAACTCCAACAAGTTTATCAAAGGTGGTTGATCTTCTTCATGCAAGTGAGCAAGTGCATGTGTCAGATCCAAGGGCCATCGAAAGGAGGTTTGCAACATCAAGGCTCAGGTTGTAATATTTTCTTTCAATCAATATGATACAGTAATATGTCCCTTTCCCATAAATATATGTCTACCTTATTGTATAACTCCTTGATCATATACATAGATTAAATGTTGAATATATTAAGTTGTTTTCACTTCGATTGGTTTGATTTGTCCCAGTCTTGATTGCACAAGAGCATTGGAGCGAAGCTGGTACAACAAAGATCAAAGGAAGCAATCATAAGGTATGTCCATGATTCTTGCTTCATAATTCATTCAATAGTCTAAATCTAGGGAAAGAGTATTATTCTGTCTTGATTTGTTCTAGATCCAGGTGGATCTAGGGAGATCGGTTTGTGTCTGCACTTACAGATTTATCCAATAACAGGAAGGCTCTCATCCCATGTGCAAGGGTGCTTTGAATTATACATGCGAAGGATGTGCACAATCATTCGATTTACAACCTCGGTTTGGCCATCTGTCTGGGTGTGGAAGACCGTGGATTTGGTGAGCTTGGTGTCCAACAGTGACCAGAGGCTCGACCAGAATGTGCTGAGAAATTGACTATCCTGATCTGAGATAATGGTTTGTGGGATTCCAAAATGTACCTAGACTCGTTCAAAGAAGAGATTGACAATGGCCTCTATTGTGATGCTCTTCTTGCAGGCAACCAGAATTTCCATCTTATAAAAGTGATCAACAACCACAAAAACACAGTCATTTCCCCAATTGGTGGATGGGAGGCCCGACATGTAGTCCATTGATATCGATTCCCATGACCTGTCAGGAGTAGGAAGAGAGGTGTAAAGGCCCTGTTCTTAGTGGTTGGTTTGGAAATAGCGTAGGCAGTGTAGGACCTGATATACTTGCCAACCTCTTGTCGAATTTTTAGCCAGTAGAAATGTTTATGTAGCATTGCCACTGTCTTTTCGATGCCAAAGTGTCCTGCCACCCGACTGTAGCGGGCTTTCCAGATCATATTTGCTCACTCACTTGATGGAACACATATATGGCCCATATGACACAACAACCCATCCTGAAGATGGAAATTATCGACAAATGTATTTGCGCCCATCATTTGGTAGGTGGTGGTGAACTCAGGGTCTGTCTCATAGATTTGGGGCCATCTAGATGTCTCATGGCCGCAAGAGTCTAGCACCATGGTGAGTGCCATGACTGGCAGTTTGCTGAGGAAATCAATGATGCGATTGGTGCTTCCTGTTTTATACTTGATGTTGAGGTGGAATTGTTGCAAGTATGTGGACCACTTTTGATGGCAGTCATTATGCAATTTTCCCTATGTCTGCATGAACTGTAGTGGCTTATGATAAGTGTGGATGACTATCTCCTTCCCAAGGATGTAATTTCTCCACTGGCGTCATGCTTGCACAATGGGGTACATTTCTTTTTCATAAGTAGGGTACTTACGGACAGTATCTGACAGTGTCTCACTATGATAGGCCACGGGGTGGCCGTGTTGAGTGAGAATGACACCCATGACATAGCCTCAACCTTCTGTCTCGAGCTCAAAGGGATGTTGTAGGTTTGGTAGTGAAAGTATTGGGGATGAGCACAAGCGCTGCTTCAAATCATCGAACGCTTGTTTTTGGGACCCACCCCACGAAAATATTTCCTTACCACCACCCCTGTTTATTTGGCTGAGGGCCCATGCAATATGGAAGAAACCCAGCATGAACCTGCGGTAGAAATTAGTAAGTCCCAAGAAGCTTTGAAGGTCAATGAGTGTTGTTGGGGCTGGCCAGTCACGGATGACATGGATCTTGGTTGGATCCACATGTACGCCATGCTGATCAATGATGTAGCCTAGGTAATGGACCCTGTCCATGCCGAAGGAGAATTTTTCCAGGTTGGCGTATAGTTTGTACTGTCATAGGGTGTGTAGAACATGTTGAATATGCTGCAAGTGTTCGACCCAAGTCTTGTTGTAAATTAGAATGTCATCTAGATATACCACTACAAAATTATTGGTAAATGGTCACAGGATATCATCCATCATCCTCATGAAAGTGGCTGGAGCATTTGTCAAACCAAAGGGCATGACCAACCATTCAAAAAGTCCTTCCTTTGAATTGAACGCGGTCTTCCATACATCTGTTTGTTCTATCAAGACTTGGTGGTAGCCAGACTTCATATCAATCTTACTTAAGTATTTTGCCCCCATGAGTTGATCAAGGAGGTCATCGATTCATGGAATCAGGTACCGGTTTCTGACAGTGATTTTATTTAGAGCCTAGTAATCAATACAAATTTTCCAGGTTCCATATTTCTTCTGTACCAGCATGATTGGGCTCTTGCAAGGTGATGAGATGGGGTGGATGTGCCCCTTGTGGAGCAATTCTTGGATCTGTCACTTGATATCCTCATTCTCTAACAAAGAGGGATGATAGAATGGCCCATTGGGAAGTGGTGCGTCAGCGGTCAGATCAATGGGGTGCTTGACCTGGTAGTGTAGAGGTACCCCTGTAGGTGAGAAGAAGTTATCCAAGTATTATTCCACCACCTTATGTACTTGCTTCTGTTGTGTGGAGAGGTTGGCCACAGAGACCCTGGATGTGGCTGCGATCTTTTGCTTATTTTGAGAGAGAATTACGAAGAAGACAAACTTCCCTGTTTGAGAGATGACCTTCCTGCATTGCTTAGCAGAGATCAAGGAAATAACACTAGGTGGGACTACCTTGGGTATCCTGTACAGTTTCTTGTTCAAAGTAATAATAACACTATGAGGCCTAGACTCATATACAACATGGCGTTTCCATAAATAAGGTTGGCCCAAAAGAACATCACAAACTTCAAGAGGAGAAACATCACACGGTACCTTGTCTTTGAAGGGCTTGATGTCGTATGACAGTCAGAACTGTTGGCTGACGCGGAGATCACTTCCTTGGTGGAGCCATCGAATGGCGTAGGGTTGTGGGTGCAGCGTTGTTGGCAGGGCCAGCCGCTTGATGTCCTTTGCTGAGATGAGGTTCTTATGGCTACCACTATCAATGATGAAGTGCAATGGGGTTCCTTTTACCCACATTTGTGAATGGAAGAGGCACTCTCCTTCTTCTGGCTCATCTGGTTCACCAGGCTAGAGCTTGGTGGTAGAAATAGTGGCACTAGGTTCTACGTCAATGATCCGTCTTCCCCTTTCTGGTTCTGTCTCAGAGTTAGAATCCACATCTGATTCAAAGGATTTCACTTTGGGCACCAGTGACTAATTTAAGCGGCAGTCAGTAGTGTTATGCCAAGGGATCTTATGGAAGTTGCACCACTTCCCGATATCTTTCTTTGCCTTTCTGATGTCCTTCTTTGCTTATGGATTGTACTGGTTGTCCTGATACTATCCATATTTTATTAGTCCTTTTCTCGGTGGGTTGGGGCCACCCTTTCCTGACTTTTGTTGTGAAGGGTTCCCAGTCCCAAATTATCGTGTCTTTTGTTTGAGCTTCTGCTTGATTTTGACGACATATCGGTAGGCTGCACCCAAGGATGAGTTGTCCAGAAATTCCATTTCGGTCTGGATCTATCTATGTAGAGAATCACGATACTTGAGCCCCAAATGTCGCTTCTTGCATATACGAATCAAAACAATCCTCCCACTGCACACACAAGCAAATTTAGTAATCACTACCCAGTGGCCAATTTATCGTTGTCAGAATAAATATTTATTGCATGAAATGTCAATGTCCATATAGCCTGTCAAGCATAGTCGAGAGTGTCTCTTCCTTGAGCCTTCTCTACCTCTCTATACATTTCATTTATGGTGTCGTAAAGTATCATGTACACTCCTTTCATATATTATGGAAGGAAATTTGTCGCGAACGGATCCAATCTGGTCATTATACACACAAATATTGGTCAAGTCAGTTAGCAGATAAGCACACAGATATTCTTCAAAAATTCTTTGGATTGATCTACACCACCTCTCAATTGTTGTTGTGAAGAGTTTGACCTCATCAACTGTTCCAAAGAGGTCGTACATATCATCGAGAATCGTGATAACATGACTCGCTTTTGCAAAGGTGGGTCTGAATGCAGAATGGTGAGGCTCAAACACGATGAAAGAAGCCCAAGTATAGTATTCCACATGACGATGTCGAGTGAAGGTCATATGAGGTGAACCTGAATCTTTCCACCATCTAAACATACAAATTTAATGGAAATTACTTTATTTTACTACTAAAATCGACTTCAGGAAGATATTCAATGAAATGAAAAACATCACCTCAAGAGATAGTCTAACTCTCCATTTTGTAAGGATTAAAATATGTTGAACTCTAGTTTTGAAAGTTCTAGAAGTTTCTCTGTCTTTATGTATGATTTCCTGAACACAGAGAAAAGTATCCATTCAAAATACTTATAAATGAAAGAGGAGGTGTCAATGTGACTAAAATACAAAGCTATGAAAGGATGGTACTAGTCGTACGTATTATGAGTGTCCTATCCAAAGACGTCGATGTAATTCCTTGCTTCCAATCTTGGCAAATTTGTGTTCCAACCTTGTTCAAGAATGTCGCCTATCTGTAATTTGAAACACTAAAACACATAATGAAACCAAAAAAATTGGTCTATGTGTGAATGAGAAAATATGTAATATTAATAGTGCTCACCACTCATGAAAGACTGGAGACCGATGTCTTTTGCAGAGCTTCTTTCAAATATTTTGTGGAGAAGATTTTAGCCTCTTCCATGACTGACGCAACCTGCCCCTCAGTGGACGGTCGCTCCACCAGGACCTTCACTATCCATGGCTTGAAGGGTTCAAGCCCTTCCTATTTCCTCGGGAATTCCTTACCCACAGAAATACTACCACGCGATTCTCCCTTTGGAAATCGGGAGATCGGACTTCACAGATTCGCGAATCTCGCAGCAATGTGCCTTACTACTTCAGACACCGAAACCCGAATGCCGATGGTCAACGGTCAAATCTCGGGATATCGCCATTTGCGATGCCGAACTCTTATGTTTTGAGCTTCCGAGTACCGAGGTGTCGATCCCCGATGTGAGGCCACCTGTCCTCCACTAAGTCTCCCGGCCCCATGCTCCCCCGTAAATCACGGGACTTCGTGGATCGCGAATCCATGACACCAAGTTTCCCTGCTGCTGGAAACCCCGAATATTGAAACCCCGATACTCTGGATTCGTGCCACCTGTCTCTCTGAGGATCGACGACTCCCACTAAATCGGGTAATCGCGGATCGCGATTTCGACATGAATGAGATCTTTTCACCCACCAACCCCGATTTGCCGATGTGTGACGATGATAGGTCTTCTCGTGCACCTGCAAGTTTAAACCCTTCGCAACTCCTCTGCGATTGGACGGTCTGTGGGGTTTCGCGACTTTCTTCTTCAATTTCAAGTCGTCGATTCTCTTCCTCTTGAAGAGTTTCTCCGCTTCACCACCTTCGTTCAGTGCAACTGAAAACAAAGGCGCTAGTCCTTCTGAGCTTTGTTCCTCTGACTCCTTCAGAGAACTTTCCCGCATGCTCCCTGCGTTCAACCTTCAACGAATTTCAAAGTGTTGAAGTCTTCCCAGACTCTGCGCTTCCACCGTCACAACAACTCCGGCCTTTCTATTCTCAGACTTGCTTCTGAGACTCCTGTCCGACCTGCACTCATCTGCACGGCTCAAACAACCCAAGACGATTCTGGGCAAGAGAGAACAAAAGTTTAACTACTTAGCCTCCTCAACGCACTCTATGCGGAGGTACTCAACTGCACTCGATGCAGGAATCTCCTAGGCTAAGAAGAGAAACAATTGAAACTCATTCTCTCATTCCCTCAGGTTTTGAACCTGATATGCAATCACATATGCAGCATATAACAGATAAGCATAAAAAGAAGCAAACATGCAAAGGCACAATATCAACAACACACAGAGCTCAAACACATCCATGGAATTGAATCAAGGCTCTTCCTATTAATTCAATAGCTGTACATGGGGGTTCTTCACAAACTCTTTGCTCTGCTTCCTCTTTTTCTCAATGCTAATGCTGAATGAATACTATGTTACAATGATACAAGGGAGGGTGTCTATACTTTGTTTTCTCTCTCGAAAGGAGACTGTCTAATCTACCGTTAATTCCTATCTACCTGCATTAAAACTAAATAAATGCCTCAACAACCTAAGGACGAGAGATTATCCGCTCAAGGTCCGTTACATATATAAAGTGCGCTTCATCACATCAATATATTTAATGTTTGGCGCAACCATATTACAATGTTCCAAAATTTGAATGATGGCACTCTCTAGCTGTTCTCTTTTCCTCCTCGCGCTGGCTCGCTTGATTGAGTGAGTGATGCTCCTGCATCATACTCCTCGGCTCAAAAGATTTCATGGGCTCCTGTCCATGAGCTCATGTATAGTCTGCCCATGGTTCTGTATCATGGCCTCTGTTTCCCAGCTGGCATCCTCCACTGGGTGTTTCTTCCACTTCACCAGGTACTCAAAATACTGTTTCCTCCTGGTCTTCTGGCCTACTCGTTTGTCTAATATACATTCGATCTGCGGCTTTTCTGCTGCTGGCATCTGCTTCTGCCACTGGACCACTAGTTCCTCAACATTTCCAGCTCCTGCATCTTCGACTTTATATGGGTATAAATCCAAAATGTTGAAAATCGGAGATATCCCGATGCCCTTTGGCAACTCAAGCTCATATGCATTCTCGCCAAAATTCCTCAGGATTCGGCACGGTCCAATTTTCTTCATCTTGAGCTTGTTGTATGTTCCCCTTGGGAACCTTTCTTTCCTCAGGTGCGCCAGAACCATGTCTCCAACTTAGAACTGAAGTTGCCTCTTCCTCTGGTCGGCTCTGCGTTTGTACTCCTGATTCGATTTCTGCAACCGCTGCTTCACCTCCGTGTGAAGTTCCTGCATTGCCTCAGAGAATTCCTCAGCCCTCGTGCTGCTAGTCTCAGCCTGTTCTGACTCCCTGAGCTCAAATACTCCTCTCGGCTGTGTCCCATACAAAATCTGAAATGGGCTCTTACCTGTACTTCGATTCACTGAATCGTTGTACGCGAATTCGGCCTGTGGTAAGATCTGATCCCAACTGGTGTGATGCTCCGTCACCAGGCTCCTCAACAGATCCCCCAAGCTTTTGTTGACTACTTCGGTCTACCCATCTATCTGTGGATGGTATGCAGAACTGAATACCAGATCAGTCCCCAACTTCTTCCATAGCGTCCTCCAAAAATGACCTATGAACTTTGTATCTCGATCCGAGACTATGCTTCTCGACAATCCATGCAATCGCACAATTTCTTTGAAAAACAAGTTGGCGATGTGCGTGGCATCGCTGGTCTTATGACATGGTATGAAATGTGCCATCTTCGAGAACCTGTCCACCACCACGAAGATGGAATCAACTCCTCGTTGCGTTCTCGGTAAGCCCAACACAAATTCCATGCTAATGGCTTCCCATGGCTTCTCCGGTATGGGCAACGGCTGATAGAACCTTGTGTTCTACTTTCGGCCCTTAGCATGTTGACATATTCTGCACCGGTCAACAAATCGCTTTACATCTGCTCGCATGCCAGGCCAATAATATGATTCGCTCAGCTTGGTGAATGTCTTGTCATGTCCAAAATGACCTGCTAAGCCTCCGTTGTTCTTCTCCTTTACCAAATTCTCTCTCATAGAGCAATCTGGAATGCACAATTGATTGCCCTTGAATAGCAATCCATCTTGTATCATAAAATCAATCCATGGACTCCTATCCCTGAGAACTAGGTTCTCGGTTGCCTCGTATGCTTCACTGAAATCATCATCACCTGCATACATATCCTTTAAATTTTCAAAACCCAAGGTTTTGACTCTGAACTCCTGCAGCAATAAGCACTTCCTGCTGAAGGCATCAGCTACCTTGTTCGCAGTCCCCGAGATGTGCTTTATAACAAAGGTGAAATTTTTCATGTACTCTACCCACTTCGCATGCTTCTGATTCAACTTCTCCTGTTGACTCACGAATTGCAGTGCATGATTATCACTGTACAGCACAAATTCTTTGGGTATGAGATAATGTCTCCATTTCTTCAATGCCTGGATGATGGCATAGAATTCTTTGTCGTACGTGGAGTATTTTAACTTTGCATCATCCAGCTTCTCACTGTAATATGCCACAGGCCTGTCATCCTGACTTAAGACCCCTCCAACAGCATACCCACTGGCGTCACACTTCACCTGGAAGGTTTTTTGAAAATTCGGCAGCACCAGGATTGGCTGCTCGGTTATCTTTCGCTTCAACAGATTGAAGCTCTTTTCAGCCTCGGCTGTCCACTGAAAAATTTTATGCCGCTTCCTCACAGTGTCCATCATCACTGCACTGATTCCACTGAAGTTTCGAACGAATTTTCTGTAGAAGCTTGCCAAACCATGGAATCTCCGCACCTCAAAAACATTCCTTGGCGATGGCCAATTCCTGATCACGTTCACCTTTTCAGGATCCATCTTCAATTCGTTAGCCGAAATTACAAAACCCAAATATATGAGTTCCGTCTGCATGAATGAGCATTTCTTCAAATTTATCAGCAGTTTCTCCTCCTGCAGTCTTTTCATCACAATGGCCAAATGCCTCAAGTGTTCTTCCCTGGTTTTACTGAAAATCAATATATCGTCCAGGTACACCACCACAAATTTGCCAATGAATTCCCACAGGACTTCATTCATCAGCCTCATAAAAGTGTTGGGTGCATTTGTCAAGCCAAATGGCATGACCATCCATTCGTACAAACCTTCATTTGTCTTGAATGTTGTTTTCCACCCATCCCCTTCTCTCATCCGGATCTGATGGTATCCGCTCTTGAGATCAATCTTGGAGAAGTAGTTTTCCCCACTCAGGCAATCCATCAAGTCGTCCATCCTTGGCAATGGAAACCTGTACCTGATGGTGATTTTATTAATCGCCCTGGAGTCTGTACACATTCTCCAGCCTCCATCCTTCTTCGGGCTCATTACCGTTGGAATGACACACGGACTTAGACTCTCTCTCACCAGTCCCTTGTCTTGCAGATCCTGAACCTTCCTTTTGACTTCCTCGTTCTCTTGAGGTGTCAACCTGTACGCTGCCTTATTTGGAAAACTTACTCCGGGTATGAGGTCAATATGGTGACTCACACTCCTCATCGGTGGAAACGAACGAGGTAGTTCATCCACGATGATGTCAGCGAACTCTCCAAGCAGTTCTTGAATCTCCTCCGGCAAGTCGTCCACTCTTGTTCTTGTCAGGACAATCCTTGGCTTCCTGACAACAAAGAATTGTGGATCCTCATCCTTCTCCATCTCTGTGAGAAGCTCTTTCCCACTCATGAGAAGTATTGTGCTGCTTACCTCCGGCTTTACTTCCTAATATATATCTTTTATCGGAAGCAACCTATGGAGTCTCCCATCTTTCTCCAAGGTGTAGGTGTTCATCCTCCCATCATGAACAACATTTCTATCATACTGCCATGGTCTACCTAGTAGTATGTGGCATACATCCATGGGAATGAAGTCACACAAAATCTCATCATGATAATTCCCAATTTTAAATTTAACTAAGCACTGTTTAGTGACACTTACCCGGTGTCCTTTCTGTAACCACAAGACCTTATATGGACTCGGGTGCTTAGTTGTTTCCAGCTCCAGCTTTTCGACCATCTCAGCTGCAACAAGATTATCAATGCTCCCACTGTCGATGATGACTTTGCATTTTCGATCCTTAGCTGTGAAAGCCGTCCTGAACAGTCTGCTTCTCTGCACTGAGCTGTCCACCTCTTTCTCAGGTGTCAAAAGGATCTTATGCGTCCCAAGCGATCTTCCACTGTCAGCATCTTCTGACTCAGCATCACGCCTCTGCGCCTCAGTGATGTGAGTTCCTCCTCTGTCCAATTTCCTCTCTGGACAATCCACGGCTTTATGACCATCTTTGCCACACGTGAAACATGTGATAACTCCTCCTCGACCTCTTCCTCTACCTCGGGTACGAGGAAATGTATTTGCATCAGCATATCCCCCTTGCTGATCATCTTGCTGTCTCCTCGGCTCAAAATTTTGCTGCCTCTGCTGTGAGGTTCCACCTCTTTCAACTTTCCCTTGAGGTATTTTCCAATCCTCCTTGGGCTTCTGAATTTATTTCTGGGCAACCGCCTTGCCTCTAGGCTGGCTTCTGCCTCGGCCTCGCTATCCCTGCTTGTGGTTCAGCTTTTCTTCGGCTTTCAGAGCCATTTGGTACGCATCCTAAACTATGCGGATGGTAACCATGCTCAATTCATCCTGAATGTCATACCTGAGACCATTCAGATATCTCGCCACCTTTTCTTCATCACTTTCCCGATGACCAGCTCGAATATTGAGCCTGTAGAATTCTTCGGTGTACTCCTTCACCGTCATCAAATTCTGTCTCAGGTTCTGCATGCGCCTGAACAGTGTGATCTGGTAGTCTCTCGGAATAAATTTCGCCTTCATCTTCGCGATCATCCGATCCCAGCTTTTGATTTTCTGTTTTCCTTTGGAACGCCTGTCTGCCTGCAGCTCGTCCCACCATAAGGCTGCATGTCCTTTCAGCTTCGTGACAACATGTCTTACCTTCTTATCTTCTTCGATATCCTCATAATAGAAGTAGGTGTCGAGCGCTCGGATCCAATCCAGCAACTCCTCAACATTTAGACTTCCCTCATAGACGGGAATGTCCATTTTTGTCTTCGAGCTCATCCTCGAAATAGCTCTAATTAACCTCTCTATCAAGGCATCTTCTGCGGTGACCTCTTCTTGGTCGTGTCCAGCCTCCTCTTCAACCTCAGGATCGTTGAACTCTGCTGCACCCGCTCCACGCCTCTGGGTGGCTTCCATATCTTCGAGTCTCGCCCTGAGATCTCATATTTGACGCTCCATTTCTGGATTCCCTGCCTGCCTACCCCTTCTTCGGGCATCCCTGTCCTCACGATCAGGTGACTGCCTCTCTCTCCTGGGCGGCATTATGTATTTGCTTCCCTCTTCTTCCTGAACAAAGAGAATTCCACACAAAAGCTCTGATACCACTTTGACGCAAGTCGTGAGTATCAGAGTACTTTCCTTTCTCCTTCCCTTCTCTCACTTGCAATATACAGACAAGACTTCAGGGCTCTGATACCACTTTGACGCAACCTTCCCCTCAGTGGACGGTCGCTCCACCAGGACCTTCACTATCCACGGCCCGAAGGGTTCAAACCCTTCCTATTTCCCTCGGGAATTCCTTACCCACAAAAATACTACCACGCGATTCTCCCTTTGGAAATCGGGAGATCGGACTTCGCAGATTCGCGAAGCTCGCAACAATGTGCCTTACTACTTCAGACACCGAAACCTGAATGCCGATGGTCAACGGTCAAATCTCGGGATATCGCCACTCGCGATGCCGAACTCTTATGTTTTGAGCCTCCGAGTACCGAGGTGTCGATCCCCGATGTGAGGCCACCTGTCCTCCACTAAGTCTCTCAGCCCCACGCTCCCACGTAAATCACGGGACTTCATGGATCACGAATCCACGACACCAAGTTTCCCTGCTGCTGGAAACCCCGAATACCGAAACCCCGATACTCTGGATTCGTGCCACCTGCCTCTCCGAGGATCGACGACTCCCACTAAATCGGGTAATCGCGGATCGTGATTTCGATGTGCATGAGATCTTTGCACCCACCAACCCCGATTTTCCGATGTGTGACGATGATAGGTCTTCTCGTGCACCTGCAAGTTTAAACCCTTCGCAACTCCTCTGCGATCGGACGGTCTATGGGGTTTCACGACTTTCTTCTTCAATTTCAAGTCATCGATTCTCTTCCTCTTGAAGAGTTTCTCCGCTTCACCACCTTCGTTTAGTGCAACTGAAAACAAAGGCACTAGTCCTTCTGAGCTTTGTTCCTCTGACTCCTTCAGAGAACTTTCCCGCACGTGTTCAACCTTCAACGAATTTCAAAGTGTTGAAGTCTTCCCAGACTCTGCGCTTCCACCATCACAGCAACTCCGGCCTTTCTATTCTCAGACTTGCTTCTGAGACTCCTGTCCGACCTGCACTCATCTGCACGGCTCAAACAACCCAAGACGATTCTGGGCAAGAGAGAACAAAAGTTTAACTACTTAGCCTCCTCAATGTAGTCTATGCGGAGGTACTCAACTGCACTCGATGCAGGAATCTCCTGGGCTAAGCAGAGAAACAATTGAAACTCATTCTCTCATTCCCTCAGGTTTCGAACTTGATATGCAATCACATATGCAGCATATAACAAATAAGCATAAAAAGAAGCAAACATGCAACGACACAATATCAACAACACACCGAGCTGAAACACATCCATGGAATTGAATCAAGGCTCTTCCTATTAATTCAACAGCTGTACATGGGGGTTCTTCACAAACTCTCTACTCTGCTTCCTCTTTTTCTCAATGCTAATGCTGAATGAATACTATGTTACAATGATACAAGGGAGGGTGTCTATACTCTGTTTTCCCTCTCGAATGGTGACTGTCTAATCTACAGTTAATTCCTATCAACCTGCATTAAAACTAAATAAATGCCTCAGCAACCTAAGGACGAGAGCTTATCCTCTCAAGGTCTGTTACATATATAAAGTGTGCTTCATCACATCAATATATTTAATGTTTGGCGCAACCATATTACAATGTTCCAAAATTTGAATGCTGGCGCTCTACAGCTGTTCTCTTTTCCTCCTCGCGCTGGCTCGCTTGATTGAGTGAGTGATGCTCCTGCATCAATGACTTTATCACCGGGAAAGGAAATGAGGGAAGCCCGATATAAATTGACAATACTTCTCATCTCTCCCTCTGTCTAACTGGGAGATCATGCAAACTACCCATTTTGATCATTGAAATGTTTCAAAACATCTGCAATCAAAAGATATTTTTTAATTAATCTTAGACTACAGTTTGGCCATCATTCTGAAAGAAATTGAATGAATGATTTATTAATAAAATGTGGATGTATACCTGGAGAGACCAGGTATCCATGTAGTCTAAGATTTCAAAGCCCCAAGGCAGTTGAGTTAAGATCAAGAACAACACTTTCTACCCCACATGCAATGCCCTTTTGGTTACAATAACTACAGGTCAAAAGAATGTGTCATTATAATCATGTGTATTCCTTATGTAAGAATAAATAAATAATTGTGACTGACCTGTAAACATAATCAAGGGATGATTTTTATCTCATTTCTGAAATGCCTGTCGATCCCCAAACGTTCAATGCTATCGACCATTCAAAGGTGTTGAATGAGATCATTGAGGGGACTGAATTCTCCGTCTTGCAATGACATTGAATTGAACATCTTTTGTACTTCATCAATCAGTCTGTCGGGAACCGACGGTAGGTATGGAGGTAATATTCCTTTAATTTGTTTTAATTGTGATGGTATTGATCATGTTTCTAACAAATGTGCTCATAATAAAAAGATAAATTATGAAGGTTACTCAAAAGGAAAACAAACATATAAAGGCAAAAGAACTACAAAGAAAGTTTTCAAGAAAAGATTATGCACCAAAGAAGACATCTTATCATCAGATTAATATGAAGTCAATGATAATGAGACAAGAAGAGTTATATTCATGATAGTATAAGACTTTGATAAATAAGACTCTAAATAAGAATAATTGATGTGTTCCATAGAAGTTATCAAAAGAGAAAAGAAGAAAAACAAGAAACTACAAGCGAAACTAGACAAGAAAAAATATACTCAAGAACTAGAACAAATGATCAAAAATTTGAAGGTTCAAATAGAAGAAGATAAAATAATTGAAGAAGAACTCAAAGAACAGTTATAAGAAAAGGATAGGAACATTGGAAATTTGGAAGCAGAGATTGTCACATTAAGAAAGGATATTCAAAAGAAAAATATACAGAATAGCTCAAAAGTTTTGGATGACATTATCAATAGTAAAAAATCTCATCTTGACAAGTCCAGAATTGGATACAATCAAACAGAAAAGAGATCAAGCTCCAAAACAACAGAGAAAGAAACATATCCAAAAAGCTATGCAAAAACAATCAAAGGGGATAGGAAGATATACAAGGAAGATTACAGGGACACTCCTCCACCGAGAAGATTCATATTTCAGAATAAACAACAGACAGATAGGACTCAAGAAGAACAAGGATTCATAAGAGCACCTCCTTTCAAAAGATATTCAACTCCCAGGTATCAAACTATATTTTTTGGTTTATGTTATGCATGTAATAATTTTGGACATAAAGTTGTGAATTGCAAAGCTAACAATAGGAACATAAACAACTTTGAAAGTCATACACAAAAGGGTTATCCAAGAAGGCCTAGTGAAACACAGAGAAGAAGTTACAACAGGTTTGAATCTTTGAGCACTGAAGTGGAATGTTACAAATGTAACAACTTTGGACACATGGCCAAATATTGCAGAATGATAGGCCCTCCTAGAGAACCACAACAGAATAACAACAGTCACAAACCAGAACCTCATAAAAGGAAATGGATAAGAAAGCAGAATCAGTATAGCAATGAAGAATGCACACTTGCTCTACAAGATAAGTAGAAGAAACATGGTTGGTATGTTGATAGTGGTTGCTAAAAACACATGACAGGTGACAGAGACAGGTTGTTGGAAGATTGGTTGTTGTCATTGATGTCAACCCTACTCATTGGTTTTGGACCGCAAGATTGATGAAGGTATTTGGACATGAAGGACAATGCACATGCAGATACAACAACCATGGATGGATAATATAGATCATTTTGTTTCTAGTGGTATTTGGCACATTATGTCGATCCTCATGGTTGAGGATAAATGAATTTTTGAAGATGACAAAGTGAATTTAAGAAGGAAATACAGGTCGGCCCTGAAGACAATTAAAGAAAAGAATTAAAAAATAAGAAAGTGTTAGATCAGCCCTAATGTTAAAATAAAGTGACATAAATGGTATAAATACATATCATTATACATTCATTTTATATATAATTTGAATTTCAGAGGAAATCATAAGTAAAGAAGGATGGATTTCAAGGGAGGATGAAGTCTTTTGGTGATGCGTTCTAAGGTATGTTATTTACAGGGCATCTTACCATTTTTTATATAACTTTTTTTCTAGAATGATTTAGATGGTTAAATTGATATGGTATTGAGAATAAATATCAAGGTAACTTTGGTAAAAAAATTATCTCTTTATGCACTACAATTTTGGAGATACACTCTGTGGAAGATAGGGCTTTTGACTAGTCCTGAAGCTAGTCAATAAACATGTATTCCATGTAAAAAAATCATAAATTATTCATAGAGAATCCAAATGAAGTGATACCAATTTAATTGGAAAGAGGAAGGACTTTAGTTTCTTGTGTGCGATTTTTAGAATCTTATGTTAAATATTGAGCGTGGGGCATTCTGTATAAGTTTTCTCTCCTGAATAAACCAGAATTGAATCAAGGTCTAGCATTCTCTCTATAACTTCTTTTTGGGAAGGATTAAAGGAGTGTCAATTGGAGAAGTTTTAGAGAATACATTGAGTAATATTTTCTATAGGATCAGAGTATTCCAAGAATTGAAGAATTGCAGAAGTTGAAGAAGTCTCGGGAAGCATTATCAGGTTCTACCTGATGGTTGTGATGATTTAATGTAACTTTTTATTATTTCTCATATATTCTTGGGTGGAAGGAAGGGGGAAGGATGGAGAGGTCAATCCTCTCTTTATATTGGATGATTGTATATTCCTCTTGGAGGTTTATCCCTCCCTTTATATTTGAAAGTTGTAGGTACCTTTGGAAGTCATTACTTCCCTTGAACAATAACTATTGATTATTTCTAATATATTGTGCATGGTTTATTGTGGTGTATTGGTGTAACTATTATACTATTATTCATTTCTCATTGGATATAATTGAATGGTTTAAGTATACGTTGAAAAAAAAATTAAATTGTACTTGATACTGATTCACCCCCTCTTAGTATCAACAATTGGTATCAAAGCAGGTTTCCTTGAGAACAATTTAACCACTGGAAGGAAAATCTTGAGCAGAGATGGATGGCCATGAGCACATTTCAAATGGGATTCAAATATTTGATGGAATAAATTATGAATACTGGAGTGATAGAGTGAAAACTTACCTAACAGCGTTGGGAGTAGACATTTGGTACTCCGTTGTAAATGGATATGTAACCCCAAATAATGCTCCAACCGATCCAAATGAGAAGAAGCTTATGAGTTGTAATTCAAAATCCATACATGTTATTCTAGGAGCATTGGAACCAACCATTTCTAGCAAAGTGATGGGTTGCAGCACTGCTAAAGAGATATGGGACAAACTCAAGAGTACCTACGAAGGTGATCCAAAAGTTAAGCAGGTCAAGCTTCAACAACATAGAGAAGAATTTGAAAATTTGAAGATAAATGAAAATGAAGATATTGCAACCTATTTTCTTAGATTTGATGAAGTTGTTAATTCTATCAAAGTATTAGGTGAAGAGCTCAATGAATCCTTGATTGTACAAAAAGTGTTGAGATCACTTCTCTTGAAGTATGATGCTAAGGTCTCTTCTATTGAAGAAACTAGGGACTGTTATAACCCTAAAATGCACCATACAGGTTTACCTGGCATCAGGCCAACTCATGCCTCTTCCTAGCCAAAGCCATGTTGAGTATTTCCTCAAAAAACCACTTAAAACAAGCAACCCGTTCCCTAACTGCTCACTGGGCGCGGGCATCCGCTTGCTGTCTTCGTACTACACGCGGGTATCCGCGAGCTAGCCCAAAACAACCCGCGAGTACCTAACAATGCAAAAAATCAGGGAAGTTTCCGCCGAGACACAAGGCTTTTTGTCAGTTAACTGAAACTCTCCACCATGCATGGCCGAGAGTTCGACTAAAACCCTAGCTCCTCCTAGCCTATAAAAGGAGGGGTAGGGGTACTAGTCAAAGGAGGAAAAATCATAGCAAAGGAACTCTGCCAAATTGCCAAGCCAGTTTTGTCCCAAACCTTTAGCCTTGCCTCAAGATTTAGGAGAAACTCAAGAAGCAGCAGTTGGAGGACAAAAAAGAAGAGGAAGAGCCCAGGATCAGGATCGTGGAATGGTGGACGATCTCAGAAATCATTTTAAGTTGGTTCATATTGAGATTAATGAAAAAGATACTTTTCCCGTCCCAAATACATGAGTCTCATCTATGTTATTTGATTCATGTTTTATCTCTAACCCCCTAGTAGATTAGTAGCATGCATGCATAGTTTGTCTTGATTGCAGGAAGCTTTGTGGAAGGAGCAGCAGCAGCAAGGAGATAATAACTCAACGGAGGATCTACTTCAACTGTCGGAAAAAGGTTGGTTTATTCTTCCCGTGTTTGCCTGAGAAAAGGGGTCGAGATTTTGGGTAGGAGGTTAAAAGTTAAATCTTAAGGGTCATGATCTACATATAAGTTTAGAGCCCTAGCTTATTAGTCCGTAGGGTAGAATACCCAACAACAGGGACTTGACCAAAATGACAATGGATGAATTACATGGGTCTCTTATAGCATATGAAATGAGAACAGGTACAAAAAGTGACCAGCCAAACAATGAAGCAACCTTTAAATCCATAAAGAAGACAAAAGACAAGGATAACGACCTTGATGAAGAAATAGAAAAATTTGTAAGAAGGTTCCAGAAGGGAAGTGGAAGATACAAAGGTAAGTCTCCTCTCAAATTCTTTAACCATGGTAGAATAGGACATATTGTTGAAAACTTCTACTATAAAAAGAGAAGTATAAACAATAAAAAAATATTCTACTCCAAGGATGATGACATCTCCTCAGATGGGAGTGATGAAGAAGATAATGATGGAGGAGAATTCATCTTCATAACCCAAGAAACCTAGGATGATGATCAAAAGAATTCTAAAGAAGAATAAATCATTTCTGAAGAAGATTCATATGAAGAAACCAACCTTGATTCCTTTTGGGGATACAAAGACAATGCAGAGAGTGAACAAGAATATGAGAATCTTGAAACATTGAAGTATGTTGAAACTAAAAATAGAAAGCTTAGAAACACAAAAATAATACTAAGAGATGAATTGAGTAGTTGTGAAGAAGAGAATTACAAGCTTGAAAAGACCATTGATAGCCTAAAGGAACAATTACAAGATTATGAGAAATTGAAAGAAGAATTGGATCACACAAAAGGGGAGCTACTATTGACAATAGAAAAGTTGAAGAAGTTTGAAAAAAGCACTGAAAAATTAGATGAAATCCTTAGCAGTCAAAGATCTCCAAACAAAAAGATAGGACTAGGATACAATGAAATTTTGAAGACAACAAAACAAGAGAAGGAAGATGAAAATGATGAAACCAACACTCCAAAACAAGTTGAACAACAAGAAAGAAGACTAGAATTTAGAAGGAATGAGACATCAAGAAGATCCTCTCCCATCATGTATGAAAGAAATCATTATGAAGGAAGCTACTGAAGAATAGATCGTGAACCCAAATGGACCACACCACAAAGAAGATCACTTACTCCTAGGTATCAAAATTTCTTTCTTGGACATTGTTATACTTGTGGAAATTTTGGACACAAGGCAATCAATTGTAGAATCAATGAAAGGCATAATTATGCAAGATACATGAATGGTGAAAATAGTAGATATGGAAATGTTCGTAGACCTGTCAACAAAAATTATAATCCATTTGATCCATTAATGGATCAAAATATTGTATGTTACAAGTGCAATAATCTTGGTCACAAAGCATGAGATTGTAGAGAGATGAAGGAAGATAATCATATGCCAAATGCCTGTATACCACCTACAACATGGAAAAGGAAATAAATTCCACAAAATGAAAACTGTAAAATAACATTGGTCGCTAAAGAATGCAAAGAAGAAGATTAATGGTTCATAGGGAGTGGGTGTTCATCTCATATGACCAGAGATCAATGAAAATTAGTCAGCTTGAAGAAAAAGGGTGGAAATGTTGCATTTGGAGATGACTCATCTACCAAAATACTTGGAAAAGGAACTGTAAAACTTGGAAGTGAAAATGTAAAATCAAGAAAAGTCCTATTGGTTGAACATCTGAAGCATAATATCCTCAGTGTCAACAAAATATGTGATCAAGGATACACTCTTACGTTTGACTCCTGAAAATGTAAAATAAGAGAAAATTACTCAGGAAGATTGGTTGCAACTGCAACAAGAAGACCGAAAAACATATACATCCTATACATGAAGAAGAGAGAGAAGATAGAAGCCACAAAAAATGATTCCAAGGAAGTGTTGGCAGCCATTTTTCATTTTTATCTTTTCCTTATAAGCTGCCTACACAAGGGTTTTGAACCCTCAATATTCGTCGCAATTCTTTAAACGAAATGACACTATTATCTTTCGCTTTCACACACCTGCCTTTCGTTTTCATTTTTCATGACTGCAAGCATGAAAACCTTGAGTTGGAAGTCATATTGATAGCGTTAAAATCATCTTTGGATTATTACGTATCTTTTTCTTTATGTCATCATGACTCTTTTACCTCTGACTCACTACTAATCATACAATTATCAAAACACCAAGCCTTTATTCACTTTGCATTTGATTTTTGTTATTATGGTTTCATTTTATAAGTTCATGATGCAATGATATTCTGGTGTCTTTGATTGAATCCTTGATACAATGGTGATATGATATTATGTTGTCTTTGATCAAATTCCTTTGTGCAACTTTGTGATTAAATTCTTGGTGCAATGTTCGATATAGTGTTTTTTTTTTCATATCATACAAATGCTATTGTTGATTTGAACATTCGGATCAAGTTTTGGTTATGCGATTATGTGATAATCCATTTGATATTTGGTTTACAATGCTTTGATTATGATTTGAATGAATCTATTACCAATGCACCGTCGATTGTACATGCCAACATGAATGTTTTGCATGGTTTCAATCCACTCCACCACCCTCGCACACATAAGCATTAACGTCTGCCTTGCACCTCGGGATACCTCTGTTTGTTTTGGGAAAACCTACGGGATGTTAGTCCTGTGTCTACCAAACAAGCCCCCTCACCAACTACCCTGTTTACCATGTGATGTCTCCTATGGCTCTTGTAGTGCGCATAGAACCTAATGGCATCCAAACACTATTGTTATTTGATAACGCTCGTGAGGACCTGGAGAGTTATGGCTGGTTATTTTTCATTCAAAAATTCAAGGGTTTCAACCTCGCAATTGCTCAACAGTTTTCCCTCACATTCGATGGATGCAGGGCCAAAGTTGGGGACATCCAACTCGAATTGAATGAAGAATTCCTCAGCTCAGCCATTGGTCTGCCAGCCAAAGGGCAGAGATGGTTTAAGAATTTGAAGGTGGATGAAGTGCCATGGCCACTCCTATTTACATCGAGGAAAATTATTAGTTGTGACAAAGGTATGCCGGTCACAACCCTTAAGTCTCGATGGCATGATTTGTTGGCCATTGTTAAGAAATTCATTACTTGCGAAGGTAGATATGGTTTAGTTTTCCTCTACCATCTCCGACTGCTTATGAATTTCATATATTTCCCTTTGACTATGCGTCATTACCTCCTTCGCAGTTTGTATAAAATGGCCAAATGATTTAAGAGGGAGAAGGCTGACTCTAGCCTCTTCCACCACTATTTGATTAAAATTATCATAGTCCATCATCGAAGGTTGAATGGGGACTGTTGGGAAGCTTTCTTGTTGAGGAATGGCTTCGCCACTCCTAAATTTGGTCAAGTGGACAAAATTGTGGTCATCGAAACCCTTTTTGGGCTTGTCGTGCCCCCTCCTACCCGTTGTTGAACCCTTGACCTACCCTAGCGATGACCTACCTGACACCCTTCTTGACTCATGTTTAAAAGACAGTGCTAAGCCTGTTAAGAGGTCTGCAAAAAAAAAGGGAAAGGGTAATGTCGATGTCAATAGAAAGGATAAGAAGGCTGCATGTTGGGTATCTAGGTGTGCTCGTAATAAACCCAAACAAAACACAGATAAAAAACCTATTGTTTTGAGTAAAGACTCAGATTCATAAATCGAGCAATTTATGACCAAGGAGTACCCATACTCACATGGCCTGTGTTCTGTCAAGCCCTATGACTACGTATCCAACCTCCCACCATGCCTTAAGGATGACCCCAACTTCCCCGGGATCAACTTTAACAGTGGAACCCCTGGCAATTTAAAAGACTCCCCACCTGTAATGACACGGCCCGATCAACCACAATGCAATGAATGCAACTCATGGCTCGAACGATACTATACAGATGTCCCTCTGTTGCAATCCTGAATTAATCCCTTGGAAGACTACATGACTATGTTAACCAAGGAAAATGATAGGCTGCAAGATAACGATAAGAGGCAAAAGACCACAGGATCTGTCCTATTCAAAAATGTTGAGGCAGCCACTGCCATTGTTAATTTGAGGTTGGCCTGACCGAATCGTATCCCTATAGCCAAGGTATAATATTTCAATAATGATTTTAGAATGATTTGGTTTGTTTTGAATTAGCATAAACGATTTGGTTTGTTTTGAATTAGCATAAACGATTGTGTTTGCTTTGAATTAGTATAAAAGATTTGTTTGATAAATCGAATATAGTTATGTTTTGATTGAATTAATTTAATACGATTTTGTTTGTAAATATGACCAGCTACAGAATCATGAGATTCTGTAGCTAGTCATAAAATTTGAATTTCTGTTGATTTTACAATTTAAACACAATCTAAAATCGTTTATTTTTGTGAATATACAGGTACACATGAATTCCAATGGGAGTTGGATAGATAATGGCATTTTAGAACATGATTTTTGTTACATAGTTTTGGGATTAGGTTGTTAGTCTTAGATAGGAATAGTAATTTGGGAGATTGTTCCCATATTTTGTGCAAACAATTTTAATGATTTCCACAGGGAATGTTTCATCCTGTGGCCTTTATATACTTATTATTTTTTGTAAACAAGCCATCACTGCTTGGAGACAGAGACTATGGATTGATGATTTAGACTGGAATGAAAGTGGATGTTTTGTAACAGCTTTAGCTTTCAATATATCAAACTTTTATTTCAAGTTTTGTTCATATCAGTTTGTAATCAAATTATTGACTACTTTAGATATCATGATTTGTTACAGGTTGATGTGATTTGGTTTAAATATTGTCCATATTTGATGTCTCTTATTTTACGTACAACAATTATCTTGTTTCAATTTAATGAGAAGAAGGTTAATCTTCTTTGTTAAATTAGCAGTTATGTGAAAATCTTTGCAGAGGGATTTATCTTAATGTGATTATTTGTAAAATATAAAATTGTTGTTGTTGCCTCCCTTACATGTTCTGTCATAATCATTCAGAAGCATTGTTTCTTCATGTTTAAGCGAAGTTTTGGAGAATCTGGTGCGGGTTCCCCCCATCAAACAACTAAATCTAATACTGTGCACATGACAAATAGGAAGCGCTACTACAGGTGAGTCTGTTAGTATTATTCAATTAGTTTAGTTAATATATGAATTTCTTGTAATCTGAACACATCTCTCTGTTCATTTCTATAATTCAGCTTTACAGTTAGTATTATTATTTTAATTGCTTATCTTAGATAGCTTTCATTTTATTTTTTTCTCATAAAAATTATAAAAATAAAAAATAATAGCTTCGCTATCATAAGACAATTCACAAATGATTTTGCAAATTTCGATAAAAATTTGCATTCTGTAAGTACTGTACATATATAATTGAGATTTAATTGTATTGATAGCTGAACATTTAATAAGTAGAATTATTGTTTTATAATATTAGTTAGTAAACTGTATATATAGTTTTTGATTTGTATATAGTTTGCAGTGTTGTTTTTTCACTTAGATTAGTTTCTTTAGTTTAGTTTTTCTTTCACTTTCCTAGGACTTAGATCGGCTAACAGAGCCACTAAACCCGTTGGAGTGGATTAATCCAAATGGCTTGGGTTATTTAGACAACCCTGGACCAAATCCACCCCTCCAGTTGACGAGCTGTCAATTTTTCCTGCCAACAAATGGCGCTAGAAGGAGGGCCTGAAAATTATTAATGGCACGAGGTGGTCGTAAGAATCCTCCACCACCCAACCGCTCAACTATAGTGACAAGAAGTCATTCGAATGAAAACATCGTCCCTCAAACAACAACCACATAAAATGAAGATTTACGGATCACAGTTGAACCAGTAACCCCAAATCCTACAAGTGGTGATGTACAAGAGATTGTCTGCCAATATCTCTTAAGAACACATAGTGCCTTTGCCTGTTTAATAAAACCAAATCGACCTTTGGACCAACGATTAGATTTCTCTAATATCAGAGAACAACTTGGAGGCACTAACCTCACTGTAAACACTACAGATCCAATCCTCACTCCTGCTGCAGGAGGATCTGGAATACCACCCTCACCACCTCCATCATCCCCTTCTTCTTATGGAGAAGACTCTTCTGATGAAGGTAGTTCCTCTTCCCAGCCTTCCACACCACCCACACCAATGGACAACCATAACAATCCTACCAGACCCTGGCTCGACCAAGATGCAGTAGCCGTACACGGGCCTCAACATCCCTTACCCAAACATCCAGAGTAGTGGCTCCCCAAGTTTGACCCTGACTCTACATAGATCGTCGAATATCACATTCAAAAGTTTATGTTAGCCATTAGACTCTGTAATGTCGAGCATGAAGACATATTCTGCAGATTGTTCCCCTACACTTTCGAGGGCAATGCCTCTACCTGGTACTTTTCCCAACAACCCCATATGATCGTGTCATGGGAGAAGTTTGAATCCTTCTTTCTTGATAAGTTTGGAGACGATAAGTCTCCAGAAGTTCTAGCCATGGAGATTTCTAGTTTAAGAATGAATCCCAAAGAGAAAATCAAAGACTTTAACCAAAGATTCTTAACACTAAAGAACCGAATCCCTACGGATTCGATGCCTGCTGAGAATCTTATCATAGCATACTATACTAAAGATTTACATAAAAGTATATCCATTTGGGTAAAGTGATCTAAGAAATCCATGTTGTTAGAGGCCTTCGAAGAGGCCAATCAGATTGAGAAAGATATCCTTAGTTTAAATGACACCACTAGCAACGAAACAAAGACTAGTTCATCTTCCAAAAAGAAAATCGAAATCCTCCCTAGACTTGCGCAAAATAAAACACAACCTGAAAGTCGTTCAAAAACTGTCAAATCAAGTTATAGATTTGAAAAGGAAGGTCGAAGAATCTTCTTCGAGCAAAGGGCCTTACAAACCCCCGTTTAGGAAGCCTTTTCCCACCAACTGACCTAATTCAAATACCGAGGGCCTAAATCTAGAAAGTTTGCAATTCGCCATTCAAACAATTCTAGAAGCCCAGGATAACTTGATGCCCCCTGAGATCCCTGAGGAAGTAGTTGAACAAGATTCAGTTAAAGAAGAAGAATCTTCTCCAAACATCTTTGGACACTTCTCAAATAGTATTTTTCAAGCTAATTTCGAGACAGTACATCCCTACAATACTAGGAGTAAGATAGAAAACAAACCTTCTTCTGAAAACACTACGAATTTTTCCCCAAAACAGTCTAAACCAGCTAAGACTAAACAGAATCATGTAAACCCAAACTTAGATTATGATTTAGTTGAAGATCTAAAAAAGTTAAGGGCTAACATTTATGTTTCTGAATTATTAAAATTTCCTTTTCTGCTACAAAAAATGTTACAGAATATCGCAGAGAATAGCAAACACGGTAATCCAAGCAGTAACAAAGTTGTTCAGAACAACCCAAAAGTTCCTTAGAAGACTTCCACCAATAACAATTTTGATCCTCATGAGAAGGGAGGCCTTCCTGTAAATAATGTAACAAATGTAGATAAATTAGCTTTAGAGGCTGGGAGTAAAAAGCCATAAGCTTCCACCATTAGTACTCACATAAATGTACCTCCATTTTTGTTAACTTTCGAAATCTTTAATAGGAATGTGCACAATTGTATGGTAAATTCAGGAGCATCATCCAATGTAATTCCATGGTCTGTGTGTCAGAAGATTAATGCTGAAGTTGAACCATCCACCTTCAAGATCATCCAACTTGATAGAACTAGTGTTAAAGTTGTAGGCGAATTAAGGAATGTGCTTATAAGATTATAGTCTAACCCCAAAGTTCATCAAGTAATTGATATTATTGTTGTGGATATTCCAGAAGTTTATGGTTTGTTTTTAAGTAGAGACTGGTCAGAGAAGCTACATGACTATTTCGCGAAAGATTGGTCTCACCTATGGCTGCCTGAGAACGACAATCCCAACAAGATCAAGGTAAATCATGAACGCTACCTAAAACTCACAGTCACAGATTCAAATGATCCCAATGAACCATTTACACCTTATGCCGATTCACCTGAAATATAAGGGATGGATACCTTTTTTGGCAATTTCATGGCCGAGACTTCCGCTATCATTAATCCAGAACAACATTCCGAGATTGTAGCATATATGCAGCTAGCAATTTCTACACAATGGTCTCATGCACCCGATAAAAATCAAATATGGTCTCTCTACTTTAACGGGTCAAAGTCCAAAGAAGGAGCTAGTGTAGGCTGCGTTATTATTGATCTAGCAGGTAACAAAACCCTGATTGCATGCAGGTTAGAATTTGAATGTACTAATAACACAACAGAATACGAGGCTTTATTGCAAGGTCTCATAAAAGCATTAGATATGAACATTCAAAATTTGACTGTCTTTGGCGATTCAGAAATTGTGGTTAGACAGGTAAGAGATTCTATCCACTGTCTGTCTCCGCATCTTAAAAGCTACCAATCTGAGGTATGGAATCTAATAAATAAGTTTTCTTCTTTCAACATAAATTATATTCCTATAATGAATAATTTGGAAGCCGATTTATTAGCTAATGTAGCTTCAAAACTCTTTCCTGCAGAAGGTTTGTCCCCGAATGCATTCTCCATCGAACTGTTGTTCAGGCCATATGTCCCCGACAACGTCACAAATTGGAGAGTCTTCGATGACGATCAACACATTATTAGTTTCCTACATATGGAAGAAACTTTCCAAGGCGCGATGATCGACGAATGCACTCATGACGACAATCTGCCCGATTTCACGGTAATACCAGATCCGAGATCTCCTGAATCTTCATCGGACATGGTAAATTCTATCCCTAAATTTGTAGTTAGATTAGAAAATTTTTATGATCATCAAGACAAATTCAAAAAATCGATCAACTGTAAAACAAATAGTTCCTCGTTATCGTATGAAAAAGTAAACTTAGGAACTAATGACAATCCACATTGCATTAATTTAGGGGTGGGGTGTTCTGAACAAGAGAAAGCCACATTTATTAAATTGTTTAATGAATTCAAAGATGTTTTTGCATGGATGTATGACGACCTTAAAACCTTTGACCCTAACATCATACAACACGTCATTCCTATGAAACCCAAAACCTTACTGTTTCAACAAAAGTTAAGAAAAATGCACCCTAAACTCGAACTGACCGTCAAAAAAGAATTAAATAAACTCCTGAATGCTAAGATAATCTTCCTAGTTAGGCACACACAATGGGTTTCTAACCTTGTCCCTATCCATAAGAAGAGTGGTGAAATCCAACTATGCGTCAATTTCTGAAACCTTAATCGAGCATCTGATAAAGACAACTACCCTGTCCCACCCATGGAACAGATCCTTCAACAGGTATCTGGTTCTGAGAGACTATCCTTATTGGATGGTTTTTCAGGGTACAACCAAGTCCTTATGTCTCCTCCAAACCAACTTAAAACTACCTTCCACACTCCATGGGGCACCTACGCTTATAGGAAAATTCCCTTTGGACTCATTAACGTCGGTGCCACTTTCCAGAGAGCGATGGACATCAATTTCCAAGGTTTAATCAATCAATCTATCGTAGTTTACCTATATGATGTTACTGTATTCTCAAAAAACAAAACTGATCATCTAGCTCATTTAAGAGTCGTTCTACATCGATGTCGTAAGTACAACATTTCCTTGAACCCCAAAAAATCTATCTTCGTAGTAGAACAAGGTAAAATCTTAGGATTTATTGTGTCAAGCAAAGGGATGATTATCGACCCTGAAAGGACTCAATTCATCTTGAAACTTCCCCCTCCCTCATCCAATAAGTCTATGTAGTCTTTCTTAGGCCAGATAAACTTTGTCAAGAGATTTGTCCCCAGTTTCTCTGAAATGGTGAGACCTTTACAGAATTTAATTAAGAAAGATGCACAATATCATTGGGGACCCTTAGAAAACCAAGATTTTAATTCAATAAAAAAGGCCATAATAGATGCTCCTTCTCTCATGAGCCCCAACTTTTCACAGGACTTCACGCTCTACACATTTGCTTCTGACCGCTCCTACACTGCTATCCTAACTCAAAAGAACGCTGAAAAAAACGAAGTCCCAATTGCCTTTATGAGCTCTGCTTTCAAAGGCATAGAAATTAATTACACAGTGGTAGATCAATAGGCCTATGTTTTTTTTAAAGCAGTAAAGCACTTTCGATCTTATCTTTTGAAATCTAGGACCAAAATTATTGTCCCTTACCTAGTCGTCAAAAATTTATTAGTGTTGAAAGAACTAGGCGAAAAGAGGGCGAACTAGGTCACCTCCTTACAAGAGTATGACATAGAAATCACCCTAGCACAAATAGTGAGAGGCCAAGGGATATGCAAGTTAGTATCTGACTCAGCAGCAGGACAGCAAGAAGAAAACGATATGTCAAACCCAGGACAACACAATCAAAATTCAATCTGTTGTGCAGAAAACTTTGTCAGTCCCTGGTATGATGATATAAAATTCTGTCTTGAACATGGATCAGCCCCCTATCACCTAAATCCCACTAAAAGAAGAGTGTTAAGATTAAAATCTACCTCCTTTCAGTTGATTAATGGTATTCTGTTTCATCAAAATTTTGATGGAGTACTAATGCGCTGTCTTGAGAAAGATGAAGCAGAAAAGGTCTTACTAGAATTGCATGCAGGAGAAGATGGTGGGCATTTTGGTGGGGATACCACTGCCCATAAAGTTTTAAGATTAGGTTATTACTGGCCTACACTTTTTAGAGATGATCATGCCCTGTGTCGCAAGTGTATCATATGTCAAAAATCATCTGGGCGGATATAGAAACCAGCCTTTCCTTTGCAGCCTATTTCAGTAGACTCCCCTTTTCAGCAGTGAGTTCTTGATATTATAGGTCCAATCAATCCGCCATCCTCACAGCAGCATAAATTTATCATAACAGACACACATTACTTCACTAAGTGGTCTGAAGCTGCCCCCTTAAGAGTTGTAAATACCAGTTAGGTAATTGCCTTTTTAAATTTGAATATTATTACTCATTTTGGTATCCCTGATTGTTTAGTATTTGATAACGCTTCTTATTTTTCATCTCTTGATATGAGTGAGTTCACTCTAGAAAAGGGAATTAAATTGAAATATTCTTCCAGCTACTACCCCTAGGGTAATGGATTGGCAGAATCAACAAATAAGAATATGATTAAAATCATCAAGAGAACGATATCTGAAAATCACAAAAATTGGCATAATGCATTGTTAAATGCAATCTGGGCTACTAGAGTAACACCGAAAACTATTGTGGGAAACTCTCCCTTCTTTCTCGTCTATGGCAGAGAAGCAATTCTGCCACCACATATTCTTCTTCCCTCACTACAGCTATCACAGAAAATACAAGAAGAAAACTGCCCTCCTTTGGAGAGTCAAATTAACGCTTTAATAAAACTAGAAGAGGTAAGAGCTCAAGCAAAACGTAAGTTAGATCAACATCAACTTGTGGTCAAAATATGGTTTGATTCCAACTCTTCCTCTGATAGGAACTTCGAAGTAGGTGACCTTGTCCTAAAATGGGACAAACCACATGAGGGAAAGTGAGAGCATACAAAGTTTTAGAACTTATGGCTAGGACCATTTTTAATTGCTGAGAAATTGGGTCCCAGCTCTTTCCGATTACAAAGTCTAGAGGGACAGCCAGACACCTATCCGGTGAATGGCCAAGCTCTGAAAAGGTATTTTTCTTGATGACAACCCTGTGTATACTGTGTAAATATTTTTCTTTTGTTTTCTTTTATTTTGCTTTTTTGGTTTTGAATTTTCCCTTGCACTCATCAATTTTTTCTTTTGGAAATACACATACCTGCATTATGAACTATTCGGAAAAAGAAAACAGAAAATTCTTTCTCTGAAATGACTGGTAAAAAGTTGTCTAAACATCAATTATAATATACTTCTGAAATTTACAGCCATGTTGAGGAAAGCCTGTTGTTTGAAAGAAGTTTATTGATTTCAATCTGTAAGTGAAGACTATCACGATCATCCATTTTCTTCTTACGATGTCCCTGTTCCTTAAGGGAATAACTCAGAAGATGTCTCCCTGCTTTCGAAGGTTGGTTTTGTAAACAAACCATCTCTGAATCTTAATGAAGCACAGTTTAAAAAATTCTTTCAAGGTCTGTAAAAATATGTCTAAAATATCATAATTTTCAGCGTCACCCCACTCAATTATATATCTTTAAAAACCAAAGAAATCCTTAAAGAGTTGTGGGAAGTGATTGTAAACCCATCGGGATATTGAACAGGTCTGCTGGCAGCGGGAAAATGTATGCATGACACCAAGACAACTTCGTTGAGGTACTGAACAGGCCCACTGGCAGCGAAGCAATGTCGGGTATATGAAAATTTGCAAATATGAAATTTTTTGACCTTGAAATGTCCTTTATTCTGATCTGGAACTTCTTGGAAGGATACGGATATTAGAGTGGGTTAAATGGCAGCCCTGTCGAGGCTATGGACACCTACTGGCAGAAGTGGCTCTGTCAACAGTATTGGAGATTTTATCTTTAATATCATGACTCACTTGTCTTAAGACTGTTATTAGTTTTCATCTTTTAAGCACAACTGCAATTTTTTATGACTAATGATGATGTTTAAACAGTTTTCTGGTTGTTTTTGAGTTAGAATTATTTTATTTATTCTAATTTGGATTTGTTCTTTTGACAGAGATAAATGCTTCTACCAGTGTGTCACCATTGTTGGCAGCCATTTTGCATTTTTATCTTTTCCTTATAAGCTGCCTACACAAGGCTTTTGAACCCTCAATATTCATCGCAATTCTTTAAATGAAATGACACTATTATCTTTAACTTTTGCACACCTACCTTTCATTTTCATTTTTCACGACTGCAAGCGTGAAAACCTTGAGTTGGAAGTCATATTGATAGCATTAAAATCATCTTTGGATTATTACAGATCTTTTTGTTTATGTCGTCATGACTCTTTTACCTCCGACTCACTATTGATCATACATTTATCAAAACACCAAGCCTTTATTCACTTTGCATTTGACTTTTGTTAATATGGTTTCATTTTATAATTTCATGATGCAATGATATTCTGGTGTCTTTGATTGAATCCTTGATACAATGGTGATATGATATTCTGTTGTCTTTGATCAAATTCCTTCGTGCAATGGTTTTATAAGAATGCATTAACTTTGTGATTAAATCCTTGGTGCAATGTTCGATATAGTGTTTTTTTCTTCATATCATACAAATGCTATTGTTGATTTGAACATTCAGATCAAGTTTTGGTTATGCGATTATGTGATAATCCATTTGATATTTGGTTTACAATGCTTTGATTTTGATTTGAATGAATCTATTACCAGGGCGTTGTCAGTTGTACATGCCAACATGAATGTTTTGCATGGTTTCAATCCACTCCGCCACCCTCGCACGCATAAGCATTAACGTCTGCCTTGCACCTCGGGCTACCTTTGTTTGTTTTGGGAAAACCTGTGGGAAGTTAGTCTTTTGTCTACCAAACAAACCCCCTCACCAACTACCTTGTTGACCATCTATTGTCTCCTATGGCTCCTGTAGTGCACATAGAACCTAGTGGCATCCAAACTCTACTGTTATTTGATAACGCTCGTGAGGACCTGGAGAGTAATGGCTGGTTATTTTTCATTCAAAAATTCGAGGGTTTCAACCTCACAGTCGCTCAGCATTTTTCCCTCACATTCGATGGATGCAAGGCCAAAGTTGGGGACATCCAACTCAAATTGGATGAAGAATTCCTTAGCTCAGCCACTAGTCTGCCAGCCAAAGGGTAGAGATGGTTTAAGAATTCTAAGGCGGATGAAGTTCCATGGCCTCTCCTATTTACCTCGAGGAAAATTATCAGTTGTGACAAAGGTATGAAAGTCACAGCCCTTAAGTCTCGATGGCATGATTTTTTGGCCATTGTTAAGAAATTCGTTACTTGCGAATGTAGATATGGTTTAGTTTTTCTCTACCATCTCTGGCTACTTATGAATTTCATAGATTTCCCTTTGAATATGCCTCATAACTCCTTCGCAATCTATATAAAATGGCCAAATGATTTAAGAGGGAGAAGGCCGACTCCAGCCTCTTCCACCACTGTTTTGATTAAAATTATCATAGTCCATCATCTGAGGTTGAGTGGGGACTATTGGGAAGCTTTCTTGTTGAGGAATAGCTTTTCCACTCCTGAATTTGGTCAAGTGGACAAAAATGTGGTCACCGAAACCCTTGTCGGGCCTATCATGCCCCCTCCTACCCTCTTACCCATTGTTGAACCCTCGACCTACCCTAACGATGACCTACCTGACACCCTTCCTGACTCATGTTTAAAAGACAGTGCTAAGCCTGTTAAGAGGCCTGCAAGAAAAAAGGGCAAGGGTAATGTCGATGTCAATAGAAAGGGTAAGAAGGCTGCACACTGGGTATCTAGGTGTGCTCACAATAAACCCAAACAAAACATGGATCAGAAACCTATTGTTTTGAGTGAAGACTAGGATTCTGAAATCGAGCAATTTTTGACCGAGGAGTACCCATACTCACACGGCCTGTGTTCTGTCAAGCCCTATGACTACATATCCAACCTCCCACCGTGCCTTAAGGATGACCCCAACTTCCCCAAGATCAAGTTTGACAGTGGAACCCCTGGCAATTTAAAAGACTCCCCACCTGTAATGACACGGCCCGATCAACCACAGTGCAATGAATGCAACTCATGGCTTGAACGATACTATACAGATGTCCCTCTGTTGCAATCTCGAATTAAGTCCTTGGAAGACTGGGTGACTATGTTAACCAAGGAAAATGATAGACTGCAAGCTAACGATAAGAGGCAAAACACCACAGGATCTATCATGTTCAAAATTTTTGAGGCAGCCACTGCCATTGTTAATTAGAAGTTAGACTGACCGAATCGTATCCCTACAGCCAAGGTATGATATTTCAATAATGATTTTAGAATGATTTGGTTTGTTTTGAATTAGCATAAACGATTTGGTTTGTTTTGAATTAGCATAAAAGATTGTGTTTTCTTTGAATTAGTATGAAATATTTGTTTAATAAATCGAATATATTTTTGTTTTGATTGAATTAATTTAATACGATTTTGTTTGTAAATATGAACAGCTACAGAATCGTGAGATTCTATAGCTAGTCATAAAATTTGAATTTTTGTTGATTTTACAATTTAAACACAATCTAAAATCGTTTATTTTTTTGCATCTACAGGTACACATGAATTCCAATGGGATTTGGATAGATAATAACATTTTAGAACATGATTTTTGTTACACAGTTTTGGGATTAGGTTGTTAGTCTTAGATAGGAATAGTAATTTGGGAGATTGTTCCCATATTTTGTGCAAACAGTTTTAATGATTTCCACAAGGAATGTTTCATCCTGTGGCCTTTATATACTTATTATTTTATGTAAACAAGCCATCGATGCTTGGAGACAGAGACTATGGATTGATGATTCAGACTAGAATGAAAGTGGATGTTTTGTAACAGCTTTAGCTTTCAATATATCAAACTTTTATTTCAAGTTTTGTTCATATCAGTTTGTAATCAAATTATTGACTACTTTAGATATCATGATTTGTCACAGGTTGATGTGATTTGGTTTAAATATTGTCCATATTTGATGTCTCTTATTTTATGTACAACAATTATCCTGTTTCAATTTAATGAGCAAAAGGTTAATCTTCTTTGTTAAATTAGCAATTATGTGCAAATCTTTGCAGAGGGATTTATCTTAATGTGATTATTTGTAAAATATAAAATTGTTGTTGCTGCCTCCCTTACCTGTTTTGTCATCAACATTTAGAAGCATTGTTGCTTCATGTTTACATGAATTTTTGGAGAATCTGGTGCGGGTTTTCCCCATCAAACAACTAAATCGAATACTATGCACAAGACAAATAGGAAGCGCTGCTACAGGTGAGTCTGTTAGTATTATTCAATTAGTTTAGTTAATATATGAATTTCTTGTAATCTGAACACATCTCTCTGTTCATTTCTATAGTTCAGATTTACAGTTAGTATTGTTATTTTAATTGCTTAGCTTAGATAGATTTCATTTTATTTTTTTCTCATAAAAATTATAAAAATAAAAAATAATAGCTTCGCTGTCATAAGACAATTCACAAATGATTTTGCAAATTTCGATCAAAATTTGTATTCTGTAAATACTATACATATATAATTGAGATTTAATTGTATTGAGAGTTGAACATTTAATAAGTAGAATTATTGTTTTATAATATTAGTTAGTAAACAGTATATATAGTTTTTGATTTGTATATAGTTTGCAGTAGTTGTTTTTTCACTTAGATTAGTTTCTTTAGTTTATTTTTTATTTCACTTTCCTAGGACTTAGATCAGACAACAGAGCTGCTAAACCCATCGGAGTGGATTAATCCAAATGGCTTGGGTTATTTAGAGAACCCCGGACCGGATCCACACCTCCAGTTGACGAGCAGTCAATTTCGCCCGTCAACAGGAAGAAAAAGTCTCAAAGACCAAAAATAAGGATGAAGTATTATTGAGTTCCACATGTTTAGGGGGGAGCAACCCCAAAGAAGAGAGTTACCTTTTGCCATTAAACGCAAGGGGAAAATCCCTACCCTTTTCCATTATTGTAAAAGGGGGAGAGAAATTGGGATCATGATGATAGGGGGAGCATGATTGTTGCCATCAATGACAAAGGGTGAGATTGTTGGAAGATTGGTTGTTTTCATTGATGTCAACCATAGTCATTGGTTTTGGACCGCAAGATTTATGAAGGTATTTGGACATGAAGGACAATGCACATGTAGATACATCACCCATGGATGGATAGTATACATCATTTTGTTTCCAATGGTATGTGGCATGTCATGTGGATCTTCATGGTTGAGGAGAAATGAATTTTTGAAAATGACAAAGTGAATTGAAGAAGGAAATACAGGTCGGCCCTGAAGACAATTAAAGAAAAGAATTACAAAATAAGAAAGTGTCAGGTTGGCCCTAATGTTAAAAGAAAGTGACATAAATGGTATAAATACATATAATTATACATTCATTTTATATATAATTCGAATTTAAGAGGAAATCAGAAGTAAAGAAAGTCATATTTCAAGGGAGGATGAAGTCTTTTGGTAATGTGTTCTAATGCATGCTATTTACATACCATCTTACCATTTTCGCTATAACTTTATTTATAGAACGATTCAGATGGTGAAATTGATATGGTATTGAGAAGACATATCAAGGTTCCTTTGGTAAAAAAATCATCTCTTATGCGCTATAATTTTGGAGATACACTCTATGGAAGATAGGGTTTTTGACTAGTCCCGAAGCTAGTCAATAAACATGTGTTCTGGGTAAAGCAGTCATAACTTCTTCATAGATAATCCAAATGAATTGAGACCAATTTCATTCGAAATAGTACGGACTTTATTTTTGTGTGTGCTAGTTTTAGAATCTAATGTTAAATATTGAGCGAGGGTCATTCTGTACAATTTATCTCTCCTAGATAAACCAGAATTGAATCAAGGTCTACCATTCTCTTTATAACATCTTTTTGGGGAGGATTCAAGGAGTGAAACTTGGAGAATTTTCAAAGAATACATTGAGTAATATTTTCTATAGAATCAGAGTATTCCAAGAATTGAAGAATTGCATAAGTTGAAGAATTCTCAGGAAGCATTATCAGGTTTTATGTGACGGTTGTGATGATTTAATGTAAAGTTTCATTATTTATCATATATTATTGGGTGGAAGGAAGGGGCAAGGATGGAGAGGTCAACCCTCTCTTGATATTGGAGGATTGTATCTTCCTCTTGGAGGTTTATCCCTCCCTTTATATTTGGAAGTTGTAGCTACCTTTGGAAGTCATTACTTCCCTTGAACAATAAGTATTGATTATTTCTCATATATTGTTCATGGTGTATTGGTGTAGCTCTTATACTATTGTTCATTTCTCATTGGATATAATTGAATGGTTTAAGTATAAGTTGAAAAAGTTTTAAAATTGTACTTGATACTGATTTACCCCCCTCTCAGTATCAACACGGTTTTCTTACATTAAGAAAGGAAAGAGGTGGATCAGTCTCCTTTGGAAATGATGATTCAACTAAAGTCATTGGAAAAGGAACAATCAGAATTGGGAACAAGAATACAAAGGAAGAAAATGTTCTACTAGTAGAAGATTTGAAACATAATCTTCTAAGTGTGATTAAAATGTGTGACCAAGGTCATAAAGTTACTTTCAACTCACAAAAGTGTGAGATAAGAAAAGAAGGTTCAAGAGAATTGATTTCTACAACTACAAGAAATTCAAGGAACATATATGTGTTAAGTGAAATTGGAAATGAAAAGTCTTGTCTAGGAAAGGAAGATGAAAGTTGGATATGGAACAGAAGAATGGGTCACATACATTTTGATAACCTTTTCAAATTCAAAAAAAGAGAAGCAAACAAATAAATGCCCCAAATCACAAAACCAACCAACACTTTATGCAAGAATTGTCAACAAGGAAAGAAAACAAAGACCAGGTTCAAACCAAAGGAATATTCAACAAGACCATTGGAAATTGTGCACACTTATCTAGTTGGACCAAATACAACAAAGGTTTTAAAAGGTGCGAAATAATTTACGTTATTATTTGATGATTATACAAGAATGACTGTAGTTTTCTTTCTCAAGAATAAGTCAGAAGCTTTTGAAAACTTTAATATCTACAAGGAAATGGTTGAAAATGAAATGGATTCAAAAATCAAATGCTTGAGATCTGATAATGGAAGAGATTTCACCTCAAAGGAATTTATGGACTACTGTAACAGTCATGGAATAAAAAGACAATTATCCATTGCTAGGACACCTCAACAGAATGGGGTTATTGAAAGAAAGAATAGGACAATACAGGAAATGGCTCGAACAATGCTAATGGATTCCAAGTTGACAGATATATTTTGGACACAGGTAGTGTATACAACAGTTCACATTCAAAACATAGTAATTCTTAGAAACAACACTGAAAAAACTCCCTACGAGCTATGGAAACGAACACCAGCAAATGTGAAGCACTTCAGAGTTTTTGGAAGCAAATGCTACATCAAAAGAGAAGATGGCATAATGGGAAATTTTGACTCTCGTGTAAACAAAGGATTACTTGTTGGTTACTCAATTACAAGGAAAGAATACAAGTGTTACAATTTGAGATTGAACAAAGTTGTGGAAAGCATCTACATAACAATTAATGAAACAGGTAGACCAGAGTCAACGGAAGAAGAAAATAAATCAATGGAACAACATTTCGAAGAAGAAGCAGAATATGAAAAAGAAGTAGAAGAGGAAGATGAACAAGTGTATCAGATGGATGTAAAATCCACTTTTTTGAATGGGGAACATGAATAAGCAGTCTACATTGAACAACCAGAAGGATATCAGCTGTCATAAAACGAAAATTATGTGTGTAAATTAAGGAAGGCCTTGTATGGTCTAAAACAGGCTCCTAGAGCATGGTACTCTAGAATGGATAAGTATCTACAATAGGTAGGGTTCAAAAAAGGAAGTGAAGACAACAACCTCTTCATCAAGGTAGGTCAAGGTAATATTTCATTAATCGAAGTTTATGCTGATGATATTATTTTTGGTAGTGATGATGAAAGGTTAAGCCAAAAATTTGCAAAGGATATGAAGAATGAATTTGAAATGTCGTTACTTGGAGAACTATCCTTCTTTCTGGGACTTCATATACGTCAAAGAAACCAAGAGATTTTTATTTCTCAAACCAAGTATATCATAGAAATGATAAAGAGGTTCGGAATGGAAGAGTGCAAACCAGTTATCACTCCCATGCAAACCAGTTGCAAGTTAAGAAAAGATGATGATTTAAAGTCTACATATCAGAGGAAATACAAGTCAATGACTGGCACCAATGGAGCAACGTTCTACTTGGGTGAGTGTTTAATATCATGTATAAGCAAGAAATAATCATTAGTATATTAATCTACATCCAAGGCATAGTATATTGCAACAACATCATGTTGTAAACATGTTCTTTGGATGAAACAAACTCTGACAAATATACAAGTTTAGTATGATGAGCCCATTCCAATATATTGTAATAATACAAGTGCCATCAGTATCTCAAAGAACCCAGTGATGCACTCCAAGATGAAGCACATTCCAATCAAGTATCACTTTCTATGGGAGCAGGTTGCAGAAAAAAACATCAGATTTTAGTATGTGGGCACAAAAGAAAAAGTGGCAGACATATTTACAAAACCACTTCCACGGGAATCCTTTGAGTATCTTCGCCAAAGACACAGAGGTATTTCTACTCCAAAATGAATTATTTTGAATGCTTATATTATATGTCTTATATGTACACGAGGAAGAACCTTAAAGAGGACAATTCAGTCAGGGGGAGCATCCCTGGATGGAAAGATACCTTTGTCGTTGATGTCAAAGGGGTAGAGATTCATCAGATGCAGAGGAAAAAGGAATGGTTCTAAGGGGAGAAATGGTCACATAGATGCAGATGATATGGGCATGTTTCCAGGGGGAGCATGAGTGATATGACTTTAGTATTGCATGACACAATTTCAGTTTTTCATCAGAGTTTTCCCATCAATGCCAAAGGGGGATATTGTTGATTAAGGTTGGTTGTCATTGATGTCGACCCTTGAAGAAAGCCCAATATAACAAAGAATGAACTCCAAAGTGGTCCGCTTATGGTGAAAGCCTTCATGGGAAGACACTTTGCGGATTGACTTATCTTAGAGGTATGGTTAGAGAACAATGGTTATTTGTGAAATAATGAGATGAAGGTCAATGAATTTTTCAATGAAACTATCCTATATGGATAGTTATTTTCATGCCATTTCCAATGGTATGTGGAACGTCACATAACTCCTCACGGTTAGAGAGTTATGACCATAAGAGGTTGGAGAACCCAGGTTTGGGTAATGGACCCAAGTTTGTTTGATGGATAATGGTATGAGTTTTGATATATTTGTAGGTAATAATATTCTATATGGATAGTACATTTCATTCCATTTCTGGTGGTATGTGGAATTCCACATAACGCCTCACGGTTTGACAAGTATGGCCTTACAAAGTTGGAGGACCCTCATATGTCATCTAGAAGCCCCATAAGGTCAAAGTAGTCAAAGTGGTTTAAGAGATTTTAGAAGGTAAATAATAAAGTGAAGTGACGAGTGTACTATAATTCAAAGTGAATACAAAATAAATTATTTAAATAATAAATTTAATGGAGAAATTAGAAGTGGGTCAACCCTAAAATAAGGAAAGTGGGCAAAGTGACCTAGAAGATGTTTTTAAGGAAGCTACTTGGAGAGTATAAATAAGAAGCAAGGATCTCTAATTTTAGATCACACTTGAGCATATTGAATATCTATAGGTGTTTGAGGTAACCAAAGGATATCTAAGCCGAATTTCAGAAGGAAGGTGAAGAAAGGAAGGTCGGAATTCAAGGGAGATCTTCCAGAGAATAAGTCTTTGCTCCATCCTAATGAACAAGATTGGATGTTGAGCCTAGCCCCAAAGGCCCCTGGAGCTATTTATTCTTACTCTTCTCAGCTGGATCTTTGGGAAATCCGTATGGACCCTCTTAAATTTTCAAATTGGAGGAAGGCGCTTCATTAACATGCTCTATTTTTTTATGGAGCTTCTAAAGGGAATCCAGGGGCGGCATGAGGGGGTGGGGTTCTCCTAAGACTAGATGAAATAAATGAATTTACTCTCTTCAGGAATTGGAGATGACACCAACAATATCGTTGAAGCTCTCGCACTTTGGCAAGGAATCTATCAAGTTTTGGCTATGAAAGTTAGATAGGTTATTATTTTTGGAGACTCCTGTGTGAACATCCAATATTTAAACACCCATTCCCTCCCCCACAACATGAGGCTCTGACAACTAATCTGAAAAATCATGATTTTACTCCCTGCCTTTCACAAAATCAAATTCTTTCACATTTTGCGGGATATGAATGGAGAAGGAGATAAAGCAGCTAACAAGGCAACCCAACTGAGCAAAGGGACCTTGTGTATCAATGGAAATACCCAAAGTTTTAATATCCCCTAGCATTGTTGTCTTATTAGAAAGATGTTGTCCTCATAAGTCAAGGGATCGTACATGTATGGCTAAATCGCAAGGCATGGATGATAAGATGACCTTGGAACTAACTATGTTGATCTAGCAAATAGGACCAGAAATAAATACCTTCTTTGTCATTTTAAATATGTTTCTACAAACAAGGCAAGAAATTCATGATGTACATGTGCCACTAGTTACCACTGCTTTTTAATAGAATCCATAAATTTTTCTGTTAAAAAAAAATCATCATAATCAATCAACTAATTGTTGTAATGTGTCATAAAAAATAAATCATTAACTTGAATATACAACATGTATACTAGAATTGTAAAAAAAAAAGCATTAACTTGAATATACAACATGTATACTAGAATTGTCTTTGTACACTTTCATCAGATACGGTTGAGCTCATGCTCATGGCAGGCATGGCATATTTACCTTGCCTAGACATTCCAAGAGTTGGGATTGTTCTACAGAAAGTTCCAATAGTTGGGATTGTTCTACAGAAAGGCTTAATATTATCACTATAACTGATCAACGATTTGGAGGCCAACAGGACGATAGATAACATATCCATTCCTTCTCGCTATAACATGATAGGTTTTGTCCTATGGGAAAATTCGAATTAACGAACTAAAATCCATACAGTAGAACCCAGTCACTGCCATTCTGTTTATATAGAACTCTACACCCAGGCAGGATACTCAGCTTTTGTTGTTTTTCTCTGAAATGTTCTATCACCTAATCAGTTGCTCAAGCATCACCTAATCATGTAGAGCAAGATCAAATTATATGCTTTTGAAATTGCGTTCATATTATTAGCGAAATGAAAGGTTGGTGTATCGCCTACGTAGACCAATTATATGCTTGTAAAATAATGAGATCACTTAATCAGCTGCTCAAGCATCACCTAATCATGTAGAGCAAGATCAAATTATATTCTTTTGAAATTGCGTTCATATTATTGGTGAAATTGTGTTCATATTATTGGTGAAATGAAATAAAAATTTGATAGTTGCCATTTCTGGGTGAAAACACTTTATCACATGTACGAGACTATGGCGTAAGACATTGAGAAAATAAACAAATAATACTAATGTGATGTTTTTCAGACATTAAGAAAATATATATCAATATTAATATTATGGTTTTTTAATATTAGAATTAAATATTTTCTTGGATTTCAAATAGTTAGTTTCTTTTTTTTCTAAATTTAATCCAAGATGCGAAGATGTTCAAGAAAGTATCAATTCAATTATTAAGTCGAGTACAAGGTGTTTCAATTATTGGCGAAATGAAAGGTTGGTGTTTCAATTATTGGCGAAATGAAAGGTTTTTGTTTCAATTATTAAGATGTTCATATTATTGATGAAATGAAAGGTTGGTGTATCGCCTACGTACACGAATTATATGATTTTAAAATTGCGTTGCATGTACATGAAATCGTTGGAAGAAAAAATGACAATTGTCATTTACTGGTGAAATTGTGGAAAATAAAAATTTGACAATTGTCATTTTTGGGTGAAAACACTTTATGACATGTACGAGACTGGCATAAGACACCGAGAAAATAAAAAAATAATACTAATGTGATGTTTTTCGGACATTAAGAAAATATATATCAATATTAATATTATGGTTTTTTAATATTAAAATTAAATATTTTCTTGGATTTCAAAAAGTTAGTTTCTTTTTTTTCTATATTTTCCATGATGCGAAGATGTTCAAGAAAGTATCAATTCAATTATTAAGTCAAGTACAGGGTGTTTCAAGTACTTAGGGTATCCTTTAAAACCTAATGAGTATGGAAAAACCAATGAAGTCAAAACAAAATAAATAATTGGTGAAATAAGTGGTTATCTAGTGGTGGAAGATTGACTTTAGTACAATCACTTCTATAGGTTATTTTTCACATATTTTGTTTTTCTCACACATACTTTAGCATATATTCTAAAAGGGGTTATTGATAATAATGGGATAAATGTTTTTAGGTTTTATGGTGGGGTTTAAGTTGGAGAGATTATTCAAGGTACTTTTACAATGAATTTGATTATAGTGTAAGAAGATGAAAGGTAGGAAATTGAATTAGCTTTTGGAATATAAAACTTTTATTCATARAAATWGTGAATAACYATGTCAAATTTSATTTTTTTTATAATAGTGRTATMTTATTTTTCCAACAAAATATAAGGTATATGTGTTTCTTGTCCCTTGTATTTTTTTAGAAATTTATAATATTAATTTTATATTTTTTTTAAATTATCATAGTCAACATATCCATCGAATTACAACGTTTTTGTTGTGCATGCTAAGAGGGTCTTAACATGATGAAAAACATTTCTTTGTTTTTTAGATCGTAGATATCGGTCTCCTCTAGTGTGACATATAACTCATTCGAGAAATGGTTAAGCTACAAAACATTATAGCAGAAATAAGAGAGGTATGTATTTTATGATTTTAATATATATGTCAACATAAAAATAGATTAAAAATAGTAAACATTATTAATTTAAAAAAAAAATTATTAGGTTTTTGGATCTCTAGCGTTTTTTACATTCCTATTTATTGTAAAAAGGGCTTCAGAGCCTCATTGTAATCATCTTCTTGCGAATGAGCGCAGTCGACACATCTCTTCTCAGAGATAAGTCGCCACCATTCTAGCAAGCTTGTTTTCCACTGCATTTTACAGTTTCGGCTTATTTCCTTATTGAATAGAAAACCAGTTTTATTGTATCTCTATTATTCTGTGTTAAGCATCTTTTAATAAGATGTATTCATTTTGTTATGCTCATAAAATCTGGATCATAGGACTGAATATAGATGCCTTCTTTGTCATTTTAAATTTATTTCTACAAACAAGGAAAGAAATTCATGATGTACCTTTACCAATAGTTACCATTGTTTTTTAATACAATCCATACATGTTTCTGTTAAAAAAAATCATTCTAATCAATCAACTAATTGTTGTAATGTGTCACAAGGGGAAAGAATTAGCTTGAGTATACAACATGTATACTAGAATTGTCAAAACAAAATAATAGTAACTCTCCAAAATAGAGTGTGTGTGGTTGGTAAACTAACGCAAAATAATGAAAAGAAAATCATCAAAATATATTTATATGTACTCTTGCTTCAAGTAAATGCATTTTGGTAGTAATAGAAAACTATAATTAAATATTTAAAAAATAAATTAAAATTGTTGTGAAAATATATGCTTTTGTTTTTTATATGAGTATTATCTACCACACATTTAGAACAAATTGTATTGATATTGTGAGACTTGACATAATGATATTTAATCTTATATCTTTATAACAATATTTAGTCTTCTATGTTTATTAAAATTAAAGATAATAATTTGAATGACAATTATATTATTAATAAAAATAAGTTGAAATGTTACATATTTTTTTATAAATATTAATTTGGTTCAAACAAATTATTTTCTCATATTTTGAATATTTAAAAGAGAAAATGAAAAGAGAAAAATATCCATAATGAATATCCTCATTGAACTAATCCAAGAACACCATGAAACTAACACACTTAAACAAAGTACCAACTTCTTGTAGATTTGAGATGTGGTTAGAAAGGCACAGGTTCAAGGAGGTTTCTTATCACAAAACTCTTTATTTCGATGTTGGAAATGTTGTAGCCATCTCGGTATTTGTACCCATGATGGAAAATTCTGTTGATATCAAAAGTAGGTTTCTTGCAACACATGGGAACATTGTCGTCTAGTTTCAGAAGATCCCAATTTAATTCTTTAATTACATCATTGATCATGGCGTTGATATGATTGAGAGCATCTTCCTCGGTTGCTCCAGGATTGTCTTTCATGTAACAAGATATACACGAAGCTTCTTCTCAATGGGCCTTGTTGTCCTGGATTCACCATGCCAATATCATCATCCCATTTAAAGTTTAAAGATCAATGGAAATATGGAATACAAATGTCTTGCAATTGATTTTGACAGGGAGTACCTTTTAGCACGACGTATCACCCTGTAATCGAAGGATGGTGTTGGCCCTTGACCAAGTTGTGGGAGATACTTGGTCATATTTGACTGTTTTGGACTTTCGACACCCTATCGAAGGAGGTGATCAAGATGAAGTAGATATCACGGGATCTCGGTCCACTTTTGGGCCCCTTTTTAGGGTTTGGGTTAATGTAATGGGAAAGATATGTCGGCCCATGGGTTTACCACACTTAGGCCCAATTTTGTATGTATAAATAAATTTCTAGGCAAGGTATAAGAGAGTCGATGTCTTATTGCTAGTAATTAGATCTGTGTAATTGAATGTGGATTGTAAATGCTTTGTGCATGATTGTAAGAGGCTTGCAGAGCTAACTGCAAGTTGTTGTAGAAGGTTGTGAAAGGATTTTTGCTGAAGTGCAAGGAAGAAGGATCTAGCGAGCTACGTAGATCTTTTGTCCTGTGCAGAGTAAGGATTGTTGAGGCTCTGTGTTGTAACTGCTTGACCAAGATAATAAAGAATAAGAGTTGGTGGATGTAGCCCTAGGGTGGGGGTGAACCACATAAATCTGTGTGGAATGCTTTATTCTTTGATTCAATGTGTTTACTTCTTCTTCTTCTAAGTGCTTTGATATTTGTAGGAATATCTTCTTATGCTTTGTGCTCCTAGATGTGTATGAATGTTAGATATGATGTGTATGAATATGCTTAGTGTTGATCTACTGGATTTTTTCTAACTTACTGTTGCTAAGTGCTTGAATACTATAGATTAGTGTGAATGATAGGAAGCTCTGTCTTATAAGTGAAGTGGTTATTGAATGTATCTTGAGTAACTAACGGTGTTAAGGGTTCTAGTAAGCTGTATAATCATAGATCTTTGTCCCAGCTAAGGTTGTAGACACCTGAGTCTTGCAACCACCCCTGCCTCTACCTTGGGTGAGACTTCATCTTCTTCATAGGTGTTGTCAAAAGGGCTGGTAGTTAGAGATTTGATGGTGCGCTCTTGTAGCGTTGAACCCTGGGTCTGCCCCTGTGCCAACAAATAGTTCTGTTGTCGTGACCAGAACTATGATTATTGGGAACTGAGAAATAAAATATTTGTGAAAAGATTCGATCTAGAAACCGTGAAAGATCTGTGCATAGGTCTGTTGCCCTAGTACGCAGTGTTCTACTTAACCTGTGAAGCTTTGTGCCAAGAAAGAAAGGTCATATCTGGAGAAAAGAGGTAAGATCTGTAAGCTTTGTTCTATGATAAAGGTAAGAATAGTCAAAAGTTTTTATATCTATAAGCTTTGTGCTCTGCAAAAGTAAAATAAGTGAAATTATTTTGAGTATGGATCTAGGTATGCTTCATAGATTATGTCCTAGCTTTGAAACTAGGGCTCTGATAGATGATAGAAAGTTTGATATGAATCGATCTGATAGATATGTTATACCTATGCATAGAAAGAATGTCTAGACTAACAAGCGGATGCAGGATCCTAGAAAGAAAGTTTTGCAGGCTAGCTACCATAACCCTAGTGCACAGTACAAAAGAGGTTGGGGATCATTTAAAAAAGAGAGAGGATTAACCCTCTGTTATAGTTGCAGAAGGCCAAGACATCTTTCTAAGGAATGCCCTGGTGGAAGACCTAGTTGTCTCTATTGCAAATCTTTGGACCATGAAGTATTAGATTTTCCTAGAATGATTGCTAAAATTGAAGGCATGAATCTGAAAGAAGAAAACCCTAAGGCATATCCAGAAATAAAAGAATCCCAGAGAGAATCAGACAAGATGTTACTACAGATACAAGGCACCTTCAATGATCACCGACATGTTAGATTATTAGAGGTCTTTAACAAGAAAGAATGCATAGAGGTAAGAATAGGAGACTTCGACATTGACTGTGTTCTAGATGAGGAAACACAGGTGAATGTTATGACAGAAAGAACTTTTGAAGCTATAGGGAGTCCTGTTATGACCCCTTCACTGAGTGGAATAGGGTCATTCAGAGGGAAACTAATGAACCTATGTGGAAGGCTCAATTAGATATCTATGAATGCTAATGGAACTTCAACATAATAGTATTTTGAGATTATCAAATTTATTGAGGAAAATGCCTCGTTTACTATCTTACTTGTAAATCCTTGGATTGAAAGAGATCAAGCCAGAAAGAAGGAAGAAGAAAAAGTTTTAGAGCAACATAGACAAGAGTTTAAAGACTTCATGACCATAAGGATTGTGCAGCTAATTGAAGAACAAGAGAACAAATTGAAGCTATATCACACTAGGAACCCAGATGTCAAAATTATCAAAACACCAGAGGACTCATATAAGACTAAAGTTTCTATCTCAGATAAAGACGAGATGTTATACCTGAACCCTAAGAAAGAACCTCAACAGCACGAAGTAACTATATCCAAGGAAAATAAGAGCCAAAACAAGAAAATAACTATTGAGAGGAAGCTCACTAGAAAGAAAGCTAGAAAGTTAAGTAAGAAGAAGGCAAAGATTGAAAAGTTGTAGGAGATTCCAAATAGAACATCGAAGAAAGAAAAATTGCAGAATGGGAGCTTTGTTGATCAATAGGATCACAGGTCTTAGAATTCAGGGCCCTGATCCCCATGACTACTATCCTGGAAAGACCGCAGACCGCGCTCTTGCTCAAAATATCAAAGAATCTTATAGCGATGTTGAGAAAGGAGTGTAAGGCTACAAGGTAGCCTCAATTTAGAGAGGCGCAGTGCACCTTGCATGTAAGTTGATAGTAGGGAAGCTCGTTCACAAGAATCGACCCACGCAAGTATCTGTCTTTGTAGTTGACCTCGCAGGAAAGTGCACAGAGGAACTAGAGATGAACTGGGTGAAGTACCTGGTGAATCAACTAGAGATCGACTACAGAGAAGCCCAGGATAAAGGGCATGAATTCCATTTTAGCTGGCTCTTGATACTTATAGCTTTCGTTGCATGGAAGCTACCAGAAGATTCAACCTTCCAGGACCTCGACCCTTTTGAGCCCTTAGACGCAAAGTAAAGTACCTTATGGTACTTGAATGATACGAGAAAAAAATGGAAATCCAATATTGTATTCCACACCTACTACAATCAGTTGAAGCGCACCATCCAGTCCGAGCCTCAGATACCCATGAATACCCTCTTCAGGTTTAGTCCCTTAATGAAGTTCAGCATGGACTGCCACTTCATTTACATAACATCACGCACTGATGAGAACAAAGAGTAGTTACAGTCTTATTATAATCTGGCAGAAGAAGACCTGGAGGAAATCACCAAGGAATGGTCGACAAACCTCCTTGTTTCAGCAGACCCCATAGAATTTTCCGACATCAATAGCCCAGAAGCTGCGTAGGATACACCTGGGCCTAGTAAGATGAAGAAAACAATGAAGACGAAGAAGGATGAGGAAATACAAGATATAGACAACAGATCTATATGGACTACACCCATTACACCCGAGCAAGATGGTAATGATGAAGAAGTCAAACAGAGGCCAGAAGATGAAGAGGAATCGTCTAAGAAAAGGAAGGTTTCACCTTTGAAACCTTCCTCCCGAAAGAAACCTAGAACCCCTGTAACCAAGATGAATACCACACTCGCCCCAGATGACTTCAGTTTCCTCCTCGCCACTATGAGAAAAGCTATAAAAGAAATAAAAAAAATAAGGAAGCCAAGAAAGAGGAAATGTTCAACCGAATTGAGAGAGATCTCCAAGGAGTGTAGCAAGCACTTTGGTCTAGCCGTGCAGTCTCCACTGCACCCCTGCCAGAAGGAACAACATAAGAGGGAGATGAACCAGTTTAACTCTACAAGATTGCTGCCATAGTCGAAGCACGCCTTCAGAAAACACAGGAAGAAACCACAGAGGACACCCAAGCCTTAAATCAAGCATAGGAGGAAATCATTGAGCAATGCCAAGTTGCACAACAAGAGAGGGATTCTCTCAAAGAAAAATTGGAAGAAGATAGAGAAAAGATCCAAAAAGAAAAGGAGCAGTTGCTCGCAAAGAAGATCGGGATCAAAGAAGTAGTCAATAGAGCATTTTTCTCTTTGACCATCATAGAGAATAAATCAGAAGAACCCTTAGAACGCGAAGTGATGAAGCTTGCTAGCGTTATTCAGCAAATTCAACAAAGAGTCATAGAATTAGATCTTAAAACCATACCAAGTACCCTGCAAGAAGAGCGCGACCAACGATAAATGACTTCCTGGTGCATAGTAGAAAGGATTAAAGCACTCACTGAGGAATGCAAAAAATTAAATAGCAAAAGTGTGCAGATACATGAGAACCTAACCAAGAATCTTGAATTGCACAAATTGGAGTCACATCTCCAGGAGGCGAAGCATGAATCCGAAAATCTATAGGTGCATCTGAAGGCCTTATCACCCATAGAGAAAATGAAACAGTCTTCCAAGAAGTGCATAACACAGTAGAAGATCCATATAATCCAGAGCAAGGTAATGGAAGTAACTTAGAAACTTCAACCTTTGCAAGATAAGGCATGTCAACTATTTATAGAGATCGAGAACCAAGGAATAGAGCTGGAACAGGTCATGAATTTATCAAAGCAACACCTAGAAGGGCCGATGAATGTCACACTCATCCAAGAGTTCATCGAAAGAAGCAATTTCAATGCAGCAGGTTGAAACAGCTCGGGCCAAGCTCGAGGTGTTCGAAGCAGAATTGATTAGACCTGAGTGACTCGGGATGAGTCACAGGTGAGTGTTGGGGGCCTGTTGGCCCTTGACCAAGTTGTGGGAGATACTTGGTCATATTTGAATGTTTTGGAGACTTCAACACCCTATTGAAGGAAGTGTGCAAGATGAAGCAGTGATCACAGAATCTCGGTCCACTTTTGAGCCCCTTTTTGGAGTTTGGGTTAATGTAATGGGAAAGGGATGTCCGTCTGTGGGTTTACCCACACTTAGGCCCACTTTTGTATGTATAAATAGATGTCTAGGCAAGGCAGAAGAGAATCGATGGCTTAATGATAGTAATTATATCTGTGTGATCGGATGTGGATTGTAAATTCTCTATGCATGATTGTAAGAGACTTGCAAATATAAGTGCAAGTTGTTGTAGGAGGTTGTGAAAGGCTTTGTGCTGAAGCGCAAGGAAGAAGGATCTAGTGAGCTATGCAGATCTTCTGTTCTATGCAGAGTGAGGACTATTGAGTCTCTTTGTTGTAACTTCTTAACCGAGATAATAAATAAGAATATTTGGTGGATGTAACCCCAGGGTGGGGGTGAAGCATGTAAATCTATGTGTGATGCCTTGTTCTTTGATTCAATGTGTTTACTTCTTCTGCTACTAAGTGCTTTCATATTTGTAGGAAGATATTATTATGCTTTTTGCTCCTAGATGTGTATGAATGTTAGATATGATGTGTATGAAGATGCTTAGTGTCGATCTACTGGATTTGATCTAGCTTACTATTTCTAAGTGATTGAATACTATAGATTAGTGTGAATGTTGCAAAGCTCTTTCTTATATGCAAAGTGGTTATTGAATGTATCTCGAAGAACTAATAGTGCTAAGTGTTCTAGTAAGTTGTATAATCACAAATTTGTGTCATTGCTAAGGTTGTAGACACTTGAGTCTTGCAACCACCCCTGCCTCTACCTCGGGTGAGACTTCATCTTTTTCGCAGGTGTTGCCGAAAGGGCCAGTAGTGATCCGGATTTTATGAGAAAAAAAAATGAGTACAGATTATTAACATGTGCTTAACATAAAATAAAAAAGATACAGTAAAACTGGTTTTCTACTCAATAACGAAATAAGCTGAAACTGTAAAATGCAACAGAAACAAGCTTGTTGGAATGGTGGCGGCTTATCTCTAAGAAGAGATGTGACGGTAGCACGCATTCGCTAGAAGAAGGTTACAATGAGGCTCTAAAGGCCTTTTTACAATAAGCAAGAATGCCAAAAACCTTACACATCCAAAAATCTAACCCTAGGAGTTGAACCACCAAAAGTCATGTGGGCCCCGTTTGGGTAAGTTAGTACATCAACTTATCAACTTATTAACTTATGTGGGTAAGTTTGGGTAAGTTGTCGAGTTCCCTTGATCTTTCTATCCACAATATTATCATTAGATTCCTGTTGTATGCAGTCGGGGTTGAGATCTATTGGTGTCATATGTTCTGCTACTGCTGAGGTGTCCAATAATGGTGGGAAATAAGGGCGAAGGAGATCCACGTTGAACACTGGGTGCAGGCCAAGGAAAGGAGGAATGTTGAGCTCAAAATAATTATCCCCCATGACCTTGGTGATAGTGTACGGTCCATAACAGAGTGGGATAATCTTCTGATGGGGTCCTGTAAGGTGTTCTTTCTACAAGTGCAACCAAACATTGTCGCCCACCTGAAACTTATGAGGCACCCGATGTTGATCATGGCATTGTTTATGCTTGTCATTGCACTTCTATAGGATATCCTAAACCTGTTGGCAGATGTGCTAGATATGCTCAATGAACCGGGTGGCTTTGTTAGCTTCAGTTGGAGCAGGAGATGAGTTAGTTGAATTAACCGCAAGGGGAAGTGCAATATCTATGGGACCCAATGGTTGGAATCCCAACCCCACTTGAAAGGGGTTGTGACTGGTTGAGCTATGCAAGGCTCAGTTGTAGCTATGTTGGAAATAGGGAAGGCTCTCATCCCATGTGCGAGGGTGCTTTGAATTATACATGTGAAGGATGTGCACAATCATTCAATTTATAACCTCAGTTTGGCCATCTGTCTGGGTGTGGAAGACCATGGATTTGGTGAGCTTGGTGTCCAGTAGTGACCAGAGGCTCGACCAAAATGTGCTGAGAAATATTTTAGAATATAGAAGATGGTGTGCTCATTTTACCATTGATGATACCCTCGTCACCCAACTATAGGCCAAAGCCTCCCTCCGAGCACCTTAACCTTGATTAAGAATTCCTCCAAAAGCAAACCCTAGGATAGATAGCCAAACAAAGAGTAGCACACCTTTCCCCAAGGATAACGCATCACAAAAAGATGATCAGATAGTCTAAACCCTATCCAAGATATATTCAACCCAATACTGAAACTAACTGTTGCTGCAACTGCACCTGCAACCCTCCTCCAAACCTGCGCACAAGACTGCAACTGCAGTGCGCACCAACTGGGAAAACTGCAATTCTGAGATGCTACAAATGAGAACTGGAGCCCTGTATTTATAGTAGTTCTTCTAGTTTTGTTGGGGCTGACTTCTCCTTCTGGATAAGTGTCTGTTCAGTATATTATTATTATTTCTGGCCGACTTCTTCTCCTTGAGGCTAATAGCCTAATATAAATTTTCTTCTTGAGCCGACAAGGCTTTTAGGGTTATTAGCCAACTCATTAGGGTTTCTCTTGCTTCTTGGAGTCTTCTGTTCTCTTCAGGTTCACACGTGGAGTTAAATACCTCCCGCAGCTACCATAATATTAACACTCCCTCGTAGCTAGAGAGTTATTTACAGGTAATGGACTTGAGCACAAAATAATACCATTTACCTGGTAGCATCAATATAGTCATCTAGACTATTTCATGACTAGATCATGAGCATCATCATCACCATCAGTTGCATCAACTCTCGAAAACATACTTCATATGAGTAATTAGATATGATGTTGGATAATTCACTCTCACCATAGAGTTATACAAGAGGAGTAAAGGTTTTGAACTATTTTCCATCTGGAAAATATCTGTTCATCATCCATTTGGATGATCATTATCTCCAATAAACTACTGATAGTCTTCAAAGCACTTAGAACAAGGATAGAGAACAACTGTGTCTATTCATAGTAGTACATAACTAAAATCCAGTGGTTCACTACCACATCAAGTAACACACAAGTACTTGATCAACAACATATGGTTACGAACAATGAAACATATTCACCACAGTAGTCCTCATCTACTATCATACAGTCTTCATAACAAACATCTGATAGCATCCTGCATAGAAACAATGTTATGAAATAAACTGATTTTCTTGGGCTAGTCTTTCACTCACATCTATGAGCTCTGAAAGAATATGTACCTCACGAATAGTGGAACATATCCACCACAGTAATATATCTCTATTGTCTGGAGACAGGTAGTCTCCATAACAATCATCCGATGCCATCCTGCATAGAAAAATATTGTTAAAGATAAACTGAATCCTCTGGGCCAATATTTCACTCACGTTTGTGAGATCTGAAAGAATATCTTCCCTCATCAGCAATGGGCTATCTGCCCTATTCTTCACAAACAAGGAAGAAGGATATTTTTGATTTCTAAGCCTGGACCATTTCTCACCCTGGGCCATTCTTCCTACACTAATTAAAGTGCACCCTGGAAAGAATGTATAAACCCTAAGAAATGTTTGGACCATTCCTCACCCTGGGCCATTCCTCCTACACTAATTAAAGTGCACCCTGGAGAGAATGTATAAACCCTAAGGAATGAATGTCCTTGATTGCTAAGCCTAGACTATTCCCCACCCTGGGCCATTCCTCCAACACTAAAAAAAGTGTAAGCTGGAGAGAATGAGTCTACCCTAAGGAATGTTTGTCCTGCATCAACCTCCAAAACTAACCATTCTTTGAAACTGCTCACAACTGTGAACTTCAAAAGAATGACTGCCCGATGAGGCTAACCATTCTACTTGACCACTACTCAGAGTGACTGCCAAGAAAAATGATTGTCCTAGACCACTCCCCATGTTGACCACAATGGGAAGTCATTGTCTATGATACATCAACAATCAGTTTGCCTCCCATGTTAACTACAATTGGAAGTCATTGTCCATAAAAAATCTCAGTCCACTTTCCGAACAGGAAAGCATCTGTCCAATCTGGACTATTTTTCAATTGCAAATATAAATTCTCCCTCCTAACTGGAGAGTTACTTAAATTACAAAAACAAATGTTTTTCAAAAATATTTTTCTGTACCTTCTCTTAGCTTGGAGAATATTCCTGATCCCCATCTTCTCTCGGAAATATAAAAACTTGATTCTGGATAGAGGTTTTGTCAGAATATCTGTTGTCTTCTCATCAGTGGGAATATACTCGAGATTTACCTCTCCTTTCTGGACTTCATCATGGATAATGCAATGATTGATTTCAAATGTGCTTTAGTCTGGAATACTGTGAAGGCTTCATGTAGATCTGAACAATAGAGTATATCATAGTTGGAGAACTGGAACATATCCATGTGGCACTTCTTCTGTCATTATGAGATCTGATCTTCTGAGTAGTCATCTTGATGTTATAGGAAATCTTCACCATGCTTTTGTTGTGCACTGGAGGTTCTCCACCAAGTTGTCTTCTTCTTATTTGCATACAGGAGTCTCTTTCTGGTATGTCTCAAAGTCTTGAGATTTCTCTTCATACGCTCTTTATTCAATTTCTCTGGAGAAGATTCTTTGCATTTATCAAATGTATAATTCCAACTCATGGATGTTGTGGATGATATAATGACTCATGTAGTGATATGTATAGTGTACTGGAACAAGTAATCATCATAGTCTTCTCCCTCCATCTGAGAGAACCTCTGGTTCTGGATCTCGCAATGCTTTCATTCATAAGTCTTCCATACATTGTTCTTCATCACGAGTTTCAGTTCTTTTGCTTGATTGCTTTCATATCAGGCTTGGTAATCTTGTGATTATTGATGTAATGACTGGTTGTTCTGGACTTTCTTTCTCTCTTGGAATCTTCATGTTATTCTTCATGTTTTTCATTATCTCTTGGGTTCATGGAGATTCCATTTTCTAGAGATTCCACTTCTTCCTTTCATGATAGGTTCACAGAACTGGATGGACAACCAAGAATACTTTAAGGATTTTCTTCGAAGAGGTCTTCTTCTGCGGTTGAGTTGAACACGTACTATATTTCATGGATACTACCATGGATATATACATTTCATCATCTTCAATGGATCATAGGATTAGGTCCCTCCTAATCCTTGCTTCATGTAAGAGTGCATATAATCGGCTCCCTCCGTCTGATAGAGTCCATACTTCCATCTGCGTCCTTATTGTCTCCTGCAATATATAATTGGCTCTCTCCATCTAATAGAGTCCACGCTTCCGTCTTAGTTGTCGTCATAAGTCTTTCTCCAATTTCTCTTGATGTCTGACTTCTAAGTCTCTTCAAGATTGATTATGATTTCGGCTTATCTTGTAATAGCTTTCACATGATATATTTCATTCTTTCATGTGTAATATCTAATGATACCTTCTTTTCATCTTGTTTGTTCTTTCATAGGTATAGTTCTTCTTGGAACACATTATCTTCCAAGAGATATATATACAAGATATGTATAGAGATGATACAAGCAAGATATGTACAAGAAATAAGAAGAGTGTTGTTACCTTTTAGTAGAAGAAGTCTCTTCCATCCTGGTTAGTCTTCTTTGTAAGTTCCTTTTCTTCGGCAATCAATGATTCATGTTTCTCCTTCCTTTTCTTTAGCTCAGGACACTAGTTTCTGTAGTGACAGTACTTTTGACAGTTGAAGCATTGTATTTCTGAAATGTCTTTCTCTTGATTTGGCTTCCTCCTTGAACCAAACTTCCTTTTGTTCCTGAAGTTATTGAATCTTGTTGTGAAAGCTTGATCATCATACTTCTTTTGCAGTTTCTCTTTTGCATTGATTCTTGATTCTTCTTGAGCACAACAAGTCCAAAGTTCTTCAAATGTTGGGTACTCCTTCCTTGTGTTCATGCTTGTAGAAAATGCATCCCATGTCTTGGGAAGACCATTGAGTACTATGTTCACCAATTCCTTTTATGAAGTGATCTCTTCAATATCTTGAAGTTGATCTCTTAACTGGGATATCCATACAAAGTATGATGTTATGATGTCTTCATCATTCATCTTCATGTCACAGAGCTCATTCTTTAGACTCATAACTTGTCCAATGTTTATAACTGAGAAGAGATTTGTTAGGGCATCGTACATCTTCTTTGATGAGTCAAGATGGGAGATGTAGTGTATCAAGTGGTATTTTATGGAATCCACTATGATACTCATGTCATTGATGTCAACATCTTTCAACTTCTCCATAGTTGCAATGTTCTGCGGTTCCTTCTCTTCTCCTTCTTTAAAATTTGGCTTCACGATCTTTCCTTTCACAATATCCAACACTTTATCCTTAGGAAGGATGAGGTCAATCCTTGTCTTCCATTCTCTAAAGTTAGAGGCTCCATCTAGCTTGTTCTCAGAGTTCATAGAGTTTGTCATGGCTTGCTTGACTTGGTGAAACCCTAGATTTGGCCAGAAATCCAAACTTCACGTCTTGGCCTTATGAGAGTACTAGGAGATGCATTGGGCTAGGGTGCACTGATCTATCTGGAGATTATGTCAATATCATCACTTAAAGTGCCTAGACAAGAGGTTTAGGGTTTTTGCAACTACTTATGTTAGTAACCCTAGCTGTAGTGCTTTTGGAAACTACTCCTGATAGTAACCCTAGCGATAGTTCCTCAACGAGCTCAATGTCTACTGGCTATGTTTCCTTCCAGAGTTTTAGGCTAAATGAAGGGGTGTGGGCCCATAAACTATTAGAATATAGAAGATAGTGTGCTCATTTTACCATTGACGATACCCTCATCACCCAACCATAGGCCGAAGCCTCCCTCCGAGCACCTTAACCTTGACTGAGAATTCCTCCGGAAGAAAACCCTAGGCTAGATAGCCAAATAAAGAGTAGCACACCTTTCCCCAAGGATGGCGCATCACAAAAAGATGATCAGATAGTCCAAACCCTAGCCAAGAGATATTCAACCCAATACTGAAACTAGTTGCTACTGCAACTACACCTGCAACCCTCCTCCAAACCTGCGTACAAGACTACAACTAAAGTGCGCACCAACTCAGAAAACTGCAATTCTTAGATGCTACAAATGAGAACTGACGCCCTATATTTATAGTAGTTCTTCTAGTTTTGTTGGGGCCGACTTCTCCTTCTAGATACGTGTATGTTCAGTATATTATTATTAGTTCTGGCCAAATTCTTCTCTTGGAGGCTAATAGCCTAATATAAATTTTCTTCTTGATCTGACAAGGCTTCTAGGGTTATTAGCCAACTCATTAGGGTTTCTCTTGCTTCCCTGAGTCTTCTATTCTCGTCAGGTTCACACGTGGAGGTAAATACCTCCCATAACTACCATAATATTAACAAAATTGACTATCCTGATCTGAGACAATGGTTTGTGGGATTCCAAAATGTACCAAGACTCGTTCAAAGAAGAGCTTGTTAGTGGCCTCTGTTGTGATTCTCTTCTTGCAGGCAACCATAATCGCCATCTTATAAAAGCGATCAACAACCAAAAAAACACAGTCATTTCCCCACTTGGTGGATGGGAGGCCCAACATGTAGTCCATTGAGATGGATTCCCCTGGCCTGTCAGGAGTAGTAAGAGGGGTGTACAGGCTCTGTTTCTTAGTGGTCGGTTTGGAAATAACGCAGGCAATGCAGGACTTGATATACTTTCCAACCGCCTGTCAAAGTTTCAGCCAGTAGAAATTTTTTTGTAGCATCGCCTCTGTCTTTTCGACGCCAAAGTGTCCTGCCAGCCGATTATAGTGGGCTTCCCAGATCAGCTTCGCTCGCTCACTTGATGGAACATAGATATGGCCCAAATAACACAACAACCCATCCTGAAGATGGAAATTATCAACAAATGTATTTGCGCCCAACATTTGGTAGGTTGTGGCAAAGTCATGGTCTGTCTCATAGAGTTGGGGCCATCTAGATGTCTCATGGATACAAGATTCTAGCACCGTGGTGAGTGTTGCGACTGACGGTCTGCTGAGGCAATCCGCGATGCGATTGGTGCTTCTTGTTTTATACTTTATGTTGAGGTGGAATTGCTACAAGTATGTGGACCACTTTTGATGGCTGTCATTCTGCAATTTTCCATGTGTCTGCATGAACTATAGTGGCTTATGATCAGTGTGTATGACTGTCTCCACTAGTGGCATGCTTGCACAATGGAGTACATTTCTTTTTCGTAAGTAGGTTACTTACAGATAGGCTGTGATGAGTGAGAACGATGCCCATGGCATAGCCTCAAGCTTCTGTCTCGATCTCAAAGGGATGTTGCAGGTTTGGTAGTGAAAGTATTGGGGCTAAGGACAAGCATTGCTTCAAATCATCGAATTCTTGTTTTTGGGACCGACCCCACGAAAATTTTTCTTTACCACCACCCCTGTTTATTTGGTTGAGGGCCCATGCAATATAGAAGAAACCCAACACGAACCCGCGGTAGAAATTAGCAAGTCCCAAGAAGATCTGAATCTCAGTGAGTGTTGATGGGGTTGGCCAGTCATGGATGACTTGGATCTTGGTTGGATCCACATGTACGCCATGTTGATCAATGGTGTAGCCCAGGTAATGGACCCTGTCCATGCCGAAGGAGCATTTTTCCAGGTTGGCATATAGCTTGTGTTGTCGCAGGGTGTGCATAACTTGTTGAATATGCTACAAGTGCTCGACCCAAGTCTTGTCTTAAATTAGAATGTCATCCAGATACACCACTACAAAAGTATTGGTGAATGGTCGCGGGATATCATCCGTCATCCTCATGAAAGTGGTTGGAGAATTTGTCAAACTAAAGGGCATGACCAACCATTCAAAAATTCCTTCCTTTGACTTAAAGGCGGTCTTCCATACATCTGTCTATTCTATTGGGACCTGGTGGTAGCGAGACTTTAGATCAATCTTACTGAAGTATTTGGCCATCGTGAGTTGATCAAGGAGTTCATCAATTCAGGGAATTAGGTACCGGTTTCTGACAATGATTTTATTTAGAGACCGGTAATCAATACAGATTCTCTAGGTTCCATCTTTCTTCTCTACCAACACAATCGGGCTCCCGCAAGGTGATGAGCTGGGCTGGATGTGACCCTTGTGGAGAAATTCTTGTATTTGTCACTTGATCTCCTCATTCTCTAACAAAGAGTGATGATAGACTGGCCCATTGGGAAGCGGTGTGTCAGGGGTCATATCGATAGGGTGCTTGACCTGGCAAAGCAGAGGTACCCCTGTAGGTGAGGAGAAGATATTCAAGTATTCTTCCACGACCTTATCTACTTGCTTCCACTATGTGGAGAGGTTGGCCATAGAGACCCTAGATCTGGCTGCGATCTTTCACTTATTCTGAGAGAGAATTACGAAGAAGATAAACTTCCCCATATGAGAGATGACCTTCCTGCATTTCTTAGCAAAGATCAAGGAAATAACACTAGGTGGGACTACCTCGGGTATCCTGTACAATTTCCTATTCAAAGTAATAATAACACTATGAGGCCTAGACTCATATACAACATGACATTTCCATAAATAAGGTTGGCCCAAAATAACATCACAAACTTCGAGAGGAAAAACATCACACAGTACCTCATCTTTGAAGGGATTGATGTCGTACGACAGTCGACACTGTTGGCTGACGCGAAGATCGCTTCCTTGGCAGAGCCTTCCAATGGTGTAGGGTTGTGGGTGCGGCATTGTTTCCAGGCCCAGCTACTTCATGACCTTTGTTGAGATGAGGTTCTTCTGGCTACCACTATCAACGATGAAGTGCAGCGGGGTTCCTTTTACCCATATCTGTGAATGGAAGAGGCACTCTCCTTCTTCTGGCTCATCTGGTTCACCAGGATGGAGCTTGATGATAGAAACAGTGGCACTGGGTTCTGCGTCAATGATCTGTCTTCCCCTTTCTGGTTCTGTCTCGGAGTCAAAATCCACATCTGATTCAAAGGATTTCACTTCAGCCAACAAAAACTACTTTAAGCGACATTCAGTAGTGTTATGCCAATGGTTCTTATGGAAGTCGCACCACTTCCCGATATCTCTCTTTGCCTTTCCGATGTCCTTCTTTGATTGCGTCTTGTACTGGTTGTCTTGATACTATCCATATTTTCTTTGTCCTTTGTTCGATGGGTTGGGGCCACCCTTTCCTGGCTTTTGTTGTGAGGGGTTCCTAGGCCCAAATTGTCGCATCTTGTGTTTGAGCTTCTGCTCGATTTTGACAGCATATCGGTAGGCCATGCCCACAGATGAGATGTCCAGAAATTCCATTTCTGTCTAGATGTATCTATGAAGAGCACCGTGATACTTGAGCACCAGATGTCGCTTGTTGCATATATGAATCAAAACAATTCTCCCACTGCACACACAAGCAAATTCAATAATCACTACCCAGTGGCCAATTTATCGTTGTCAGAAGAAATATTTGTTGCATGAAATGTCAATGTCCATACAGCCTATCGAGCATAGTCAAGTGTGTCTCTTCCTTGATCCTTCTCTACCTCTTGATACATTTCATTTATGGTGTTGTAAAGTATCATGTACACTCCTTTCATATATTCTCGAAGGGAATTTGTCGCGGACGGATCCCATCTGGTCATTATACACAAAAATATTGTTCAAGTCGGTTAGCGGATAAGAACAAAGATATTCTTAAAAAATTCTTTGGATTGATCAACACCACCTCTTAATTGTTGTTGTGAAGAGTTTGACCTCGTCAACTGTTCCAAATAGGTCATACATATAGTCGATAATCATGATAACATGACTTTCTTTCGCAAAGGTGAGTCTGAATGCAGAATGGTGAGGCTCAAACGTGATCGAAGAAGCCCAAGTGTAGTATTCCACATGACAATGTCAAGTGAAGGTCATATGAAGTGAAACCGAATATTTACACCATATACACATACAAATTTAATGGAATTTACTTTATTGTACTACTAAAATCAACTTCAGGAAGATATTCAATGAAACACACGACATCACCTCAAGAGATAGTATAACTCTCCCTTTTGTAAGGATTGAAAGATGTTGAACTCTAGTTTTTCAAGTTCTAGAAGTTTCTCTGTCTTCATGTATGATTTCCTGAACACAAAGCAAAGTATCCATTCAAAATACTTATAAATGAAAGAGGAGGAGTCAATGTGACTGAAATATAAAGCTATGAAAGGATGGTACTAGTCGTACATATTATGAGTGTCTTGTATAGCAATGAAGAATGCACACTCGCTCTACAAGATAAGCATAAGAAACATGGTTGGAATGTTGATATTTCTTGTTCAAAACACATGACAGGTGATAGAGACAAGTTGTTGGAATATTGGTTGTTGTCATTGATGTCAACCCTATTCATTGGTTTTGGACCGCAAGATTGATGAAGGTATTTGGACATGAAGGATAATGCACATGCAGATAAAACACCCATGGATGGATAATATACATCATTTTGTTTCCAATGGTATGTGTCACATCATGTGGATCCTGATGGTTGAGGATAAATGAATTTTTGAATATGACAAAGTGAATTGAAGAAGGAAATACAGGTCGGCCCTGAAGACAATTAAAGAAAAGAATTACAAAATAAGAAAGTGTTAGGTCGGCCCTAATGTTAAAATGAAATGACATAAATGGTATAAATACATATCATTATACATTCATTTTATATATAAGTCTAATTTCATAGGAAATCATAAGTAAAGAAGGCTGGATTTCAAGGGAGGATGAAGTCTTTTGGTGATGTGTTCTAAGGTATGTTATTTACAGGTCATCTTACCATTTTTTATATAACTTTTTTTCTAGAATGATTTAGATGGTGAAATTCATATGGTATTTAGAGGACATATCAAGGTAACTTTGGTAAAAAACTTGTCTCTTTATTCACTACAATTTTGGAGATACACTCTGTGGAATATAGGGCTTTTGACTAGTCCTGAAGCTAGTCAATAAACATGTATTCCATGTAAAACAGTCATAAATTATTCATAGAGAATCCAAATGAGGTGAGACCAATTTAATTGGAAAGAGAAAGGACTTTAGTTTCTTGTGTACTATTTTTAGAGGATGATGTTAAATATTGAGCGCAGGACATTATGTACAAGTTTGCTCTCCTGAATAAACTAGAATTGAATCAAGGTCTAGCATTCTCTCTATAACTTGTTTTTGGGAAGGATTCAAGTAGTGAAAATTGGAGATGTTTTAGAGAATACATTGGGTAATATTTTCTACAGGATCAGAGTATTCCAAGAATTGAAGAATTGCATAAGTTGAAGAAGTCTCGGGAAGCATTATCGGGTTCTATGTGATGGTTGTGATGATTTAATGTAAAGTTTTATTATTTATCATCTATTCTTGGGTGGAAGGAAGGGTCAAGGATGTAGAGGTCAACCCTCTCTTTATATTGGATGATTTTATCTTCCTCTTGGAGGTTTATCCCTCCCTTTATATTTGGAAGTTGTAGGTACCTTTGGAATTCATTACTTCCCTTGAACAATAACTATTGATTATTTCTCATATATTGTGCATGGTTTATTGTGGTGTATTGAAGTAACTATTATACTATTGTTCATTGCTAATTGGATATAATTGAATGGCTTAAGTATAATTTGAAAAAAAAATTAAATTCTACTTGATACTGATTCACCCCCTCTTAGTATCAACAATTGGTATCAAAGAAGGTTGCCTTGAGAACAGTTTAACCACTGGAAGGAAAATCCTGAGCAGAGATGGATGGCCATGAGCACATTTCAAATGGGATTCAAATATTTGATGGAAGAAATTATGCATACTGGAGTGATAGAGTGAAAACTTACCTAACAACGTTGGGAGTAGACATTTGGTACTTCGTTGTAAATGGATATGTAACCCCAAATAATGCTCCAACCAATCCAAATGAGAAGAAGCTTATGATTTGTAATTCAAAATCCAGACATGTTATTCTAGGAGCATTGGAACCAACCATTGCTAGCAAAGTGATGGGTTGCAGCACTGCTAAAGAGATATGGGACAAACTCAAGAGTACCTAAGAAGGTGATCCAAAAGTTAAGCAGGTCAAGCTTCAACAACATAGAGAAGAATTTGAAAATTTGAAGATGAATGAAAATGAAGATATTGCAACCTATTTTCTTAGAGTTGATGAAGTTGTTAATGCTATCAAAGGATTAGGTGAAGAGCTCGATGAATCCTTGATTGTACAAAAAGTGTTCAGATCACTTCTCTTAAAGTATGATGCTAAGGTCTCTTCCATTGAAGAAACTAGGGACTTGACCAAAATGACAATGGATGAATTACGTGGGTCTCTTATAGCATATGAAATGAGAACAGGTACAGAAAGTGACCAGCCAAACAATGAAGAAACCTTTAAATCCATAAAGAAGACAAAATACAAGGATAACGACCTTGATGAATAAATAGAAAAAATTGTAAGAAGGTTCCAGAGGGGAAGTGGAAGATACAAAGGTAAGTCTCCTCTCAAATTATTTAACTATGGTAGAATATGACATATTGTTGAAAATCGCTGCTATAAAAAGAGAAGTCTCAACAATAAAAAGAGATTGTACTCCAAGGATGATGACATCTTCTCAGATGAGAATGATGAAGAAGATAATGATGGAGGAGAATTCATCTTCATAACCCAAGAAACCTGGGATGATGATCAAAAGAATTCTAAAGAAGAAGAAATCATTTTTGAAGAATATTCATATGAAGAAACCAACCTTGATTCCTTTTGGGGATACAAAGACAATGTATAGAGTGAACAAGAAGATGAGAATCTTGAAACGTTGAAGTATGTTGAAACTGAAAATAGAAATCTTAGAAACACAAAAATAATACTAAGATGTGAATTGAGTAGTTGTGAAGAAGAGAATTACAAGCTTGAAAAGGCCATTGATAACCTAAAGGAAAAATTAGAAGATTATGAGAAATTGAAAGAAGAATTGGATCACACAAAACGGGAGCTACTATTGACAATAGAAAAGTTGAAGAAGTTCGAAAAAGATACTGAAAATTAGATGAAATCCTTAGCAGTCAAAGATCTCCAAACGAAAAGACAGGACTAGGATACAATGACAGTTTGAAGACAACAAAACAAGAGAAGGAAGATGAGAATGATGAAACCAACACTCCAGAACAAGTTGAACAAAAACAAACAAGACCGGAATTTAGAAGGAATGAGACATCAAGAAGATCCTCTCCCATCATGTATGAAAGAAATCATTATGAAGGAAAATACAGAAGAATAGATCATGAACACAGATGGACCACACCACAAAGAAGATCACTTACTCCCAGGTATCAAAATTTATTTCTTGGACATTTTTATACTTGTGGAAATTTTTGACACAAGGCAATCAATTGTAGAATCAATGAAAGGCATAATTATGAAAGCTACATGAATGGTGAAAATAGTAGATATGGAAATGTTTGTAGACCTATCAACAAAAAATTTAATCCATTTGACCCATTAATGGATCAAAATATTGTATGTTACAAGTGCAATAATCTTGGTCACAAAGCACGAGATTGCAGAGAGATGAAGGAAGATAATCGTATGCCAAATGTTTGTATACCAACTACAACAGGGAAAAGGAAAGAAATTCCACAAAATGAAAACTGTCAAATAACATTGGTCGCTAAATAATGAAAAGAAGAAGATGAATGGTTCATAGATAGTGGGTGTTCATCTCATATGACTAGAGATCAAATAAAATTTGTCAGCTTGAAGAAAAAGGGTGGAAATGTTGCATTTGGAGATGACTCATCTACCAAAATACTTGGAAAAGGAACTGTAAAACTTGGAAGTGAAAATGTAAAATCAAGAAAAGTCCTATTGGTTGAACATATGAAGCATAATATCCTCAATTTCAACAAAATATGTGATCAAGGATACACTCTTACATTTGACTCCTGAAAATGTAAAATCAAAGAAAATAACTCAAGAAGATTGGTTGCAACTGCAACAAGAAGACCGAACAACATATGCATCCTATTGTTGTTGGGAAAAACACCCTACGAACCAACAAACTAGGGTCATACTTGCATGCAGTTTTGACCGAAGAGAAACTACTTTTTTACCTACATCCAAAGATTTAAACCCCTTTTTCACAGTAAATGCATGGAAAAGGACCACCTACCTTATTATCAGCGTTCGATGTAGATCATCTGTTGCACTTTGATTACTTTCTTGCGCTGCTCCTTCCACAGATGACGTGCACTCAAGACAAACAACAACTATGCATGCATGCTACTTCTATACTCAAGGGTTAGAAATCAGGCATAAATTAATCAAATCATAGACAATTCATGCATTGGGATGGGAAATGCATTCTTTTTATTACTGAAAGTGAATCAACTTACAAAAGCTGAGACCGGCCACTGCTCCTTGAACCTAATCCTAGGCTCCTCTTATTCTGTCCTTCAACTGCTTTGCGTTAAATCTCCTTTGGCATGAGGAAAGGCTAAAGGGTTGGGACAATGGATTACATAAATGGGCAGAGTTTCTTTGCTATATTTTTTCCTCTTCCAAATGGTACCCCTACCCCTTATTTTATAGGCTAGAAGGAGCTAGGGTTTTGGATGAACCATCGGCCATGCATGGCTGGGAGTTTTAGTTAACTGACCCATAGCTTTTTGTTCCATCAACAACTTTCCTTTTTTCATGCTTTGTTAGGTACACGTGGGATGTTGTGAGTCAACCAACGTGTACATGCATGCAATAATGGGTTAGGGTGCCAGGGCCTTGACACAAGAGTATTGTCAAAGAGTTGTTCAATAGATTTTTGGCAAAGAAGGGATATGAGTTGGCCTGATGCCAGGTAAGCATGTGTGGTGCAATTTAGGGTTATAACAAATGCCCCCTAATGTGTGAGGTCAGAAGAGCATCTGATGGCCAAAATACATTACCAATATTTACTGATGTGCCGAACGATTGAGCCCAAGGATCAAGAACCAGGAGGTGTCGTCTGCAAAATAACAAATGTCTCACCGAGGCAGGCATACCCATGCTCGGGATAAAATAGAACCATGGCTACCAATCGAATACACTGCAGATCCATGTCAAATAACTCTAAAGAGTAGCCACGAATAATACACAGCGGAGATACATCTCGAAATCAGAAAGATATACATATAGAGTATCCATCTTCTAGAAGCTGATTCAGCCTGATGGCTAGACTTCAGATCTTGAGAAACAATGTCAAAATCTTCCAAAACTCAGGTAGGAGTGTAATATGATTGTACGACTGCACTACCCAAAGGTCTTCGATGGCTTGTCAGTCATGGACTTGATAATCTTGATGATCTGACTGAAGGCTTCAGTGATTTCAATCAAGGACTTGATTGGACGTTCAGGATGGTCGGGTATGCAGACAAGAGACATATTGCAGAGAGGTCGACTCAGGCTTAGTGACAAACTTCCCTTGGACAATAGCATGACAAGTGATAAGACTCAAGTAGCATATATGTTAATCATAAGTCTACGAAGAAGGAGGCAACGCAAACTCTCCATATGTTTGGAAGAATAACCAAACGGTGGAGGACACAACTCTATATAGCAAGAAAAGATTCCTAAGGTCGTACTACATCCCATAGTCTGATGATCAAACAGACAGATGTGATTTATCCAAGGGTGACTCATTATGTTGCCAATAAAGAAAATACTTTTCCCATCCTATTTTTGGGGTATATTTGGTTTTTTTGTTCTGTTCAATAATTTTGGAAAAAGAATAAAGGAATATTATGTTACAATGGAGGAACGAGTACTGCAAACATACAAGCTCAAGGAACAAGGACAATATTGATGTTCTGGTAAAATGATACTCAAGGAAAATCCTCCAGCAGCCAAAGGTGTTAAGACATAGAAGCAAACTGTCACAAGGCTGGTGGATAAGGTATGCAAATGGGGTTGATAGAACACACAATGGTAACATCCTTCGATGTAAGTTTAACGAGCCCAGAGAAGGTAAGCTCAATGGTTTTTCATATTTAGAGAGTCTGAGAAAACATAAAAGGAGACTCCGCTGGGGTACCTTTTTCGACAATAGTCTAGTCGGTTCGAAAAAGGGGTAAACTAGCACCGATTAGACGTCAATTCAAAACCATTTTAATGAGTGTGACAAGGACAATATCACTCGGCCATTTTTTCACTTTTAAGGAGTCTGAAAAAATCTTAACTATGGACTCCATCAGGAATATTCTTCTGGACCAATTTAACGAGAGTGAAAGAATAAGGTCACTCGACGATCTTTTCAATTTTAGGGAGTCTGAAAAGAGATTAACTATGGACTCTGTGGGGGTTTCTTTTTCATAAATTTAGTCCCTATGGCCCGAAAAAGGAATAAAATTATACCTAAGAGAACTCTTCTAAAGAATGGGAATTCAATAGAGTATACTTTTGTTCATACAGTTGACCATCCGGACCGAAAAAGGGGTAAACTACCGCCAGACAGATGTGACTTCAAATTTTAGTTTAACGAGCGTGAAAGGCCACAAGATTGCTCGACAATATTTTTATTTTTAGAGGGTCTGAAAAGGGCTTAAAAGGAGACCCGTTTAAGGACTGTTCTTCTGGACCAATTTAACAAGAGTGAAGAAACAAGGTCACTCGACAATCTTTTCATATTTAAGGAGTCTGAAAAGGGCTTAAAGAAGACTCCATAATGGTTACTTTTCTCAGTTAATCTGGATGAGATCGAAAATAATAAATACAGTCTCACCTGATGTTTCTTTTGGATATCAAAGCGAGCTTGAAAAAAAACAAAGGTAGCCCATGATCGACACTTTGTGGGTCGATGTCAGGTATCTCTTTGTAAGACCAGGCAAAAACGTCGCGGAATTTTTGGAAAAGATCCATGTAAATTTGAATTTCTTCGGGGGAGAAATCCACTCTGACAAAGACATTCTCCATGACGCCAGGGTTTTGAAATATGTTGATGGGTATAGTTCCACCAATAGTTTCCATATTTCCCTCATAATAAATTTCCTGCGCAGCTAAGAGATTAATAGGACATGGTTGATCTCCCGTCATGGTAACGGTGAATTCTCCTGCTTCGATTCGGCTTAACTCTGGGATGAAATATGATCTGTGATGAAGATATTCCCAAGGTTTGTCCAGACTAGTCATTGCTTCGATTACTACTTTGTCAGAAGGCAAGACTAAGTCTAACGAATCGACGTTAGCGAGAGAACCCTGAGCCCAAATAGGCTCTAGAAGTGGATCTAACTCTTGTGCAGGAGTCGGATCTGGGTTAGCTGAAGCTTGCTGGATTAAAGATTATGCTACCTCAAAGGCAGACAAGGGCATGGCCATGCCTGGGTTCCCTGTCTCATCCATCATGGATGATGGGGAAGGAAGAATCCAAGGATCCTCAAAGTAAGTTGTGCGGAACGATGAAACTTGAAAAATCTCAACCTTATGGTGATTAGATATAAATTTGACATCGTCGTGAGGAGGTGGGTAATCGAAGGTACCCATCAAGGACGAGCACAAACCAACTCCTATGTTAACAACACCTGGTTGAGGATTATCAATCATGGGTACCGTGGATGCCCCCAAAGTTGAGTCAGGTCTGGAGAAAGACAGTTGATCAATGGTCACTATCTGACCCTCGTGTGGAAACAAAAAGACTCGGAAAACTGTAGCAACCACAACTTGCATAGCATAAGTCCAAATCCGTCCTAACAAGAGGTTATAGTCGAGGGGAGCATCGACTACGTCTACCTTGAAAAACACAATTTTCCCTCCTAACTGCACAGGTAAAGAAGGAATGATGCCATGTGGTCGGAAAGAATGACCATAGAAAGCAGTGAGGAGAGTAGGTGATGGAGACAAAGTGGGCTGGCCAATGGCCTTCCAACATGCTAATGACATAATGCATGTCGAGGTGCCCTCGTCGACCATCGTGTGGAAGATATTCCGTGTAAAAAATTTCGTGGGATGAGCCACTACTATCTAAAATGCTACGTGGTAAGGCAGACGAGGTTTTAAGTCAGTTGTATTTAACATGATGGTACCTGGATTACAAGTCTCAGTAGAGCCCAAAGCGGTTAACAAGGATTTTCTCTGAGCAGGGCAGCTTTGGAGGACCTCCAAAGCAGACATCGCACAAGGGGTTTGTGATAAATCCTCCACCATAGAGTAATTTTGGGCGGCCCTTGCATTTGGGTTGTGAGAAGATTTTTTAAATGCACCCTTTGGAATGCATGTCATTGTTTCTCCCAACATCCTCTCGATCTGTAGAGGAAGAGATGGGAGATCAACTTCTTTACCCTTCTCAGAAGTGCTTGGTTTACTATAGTCGTGCACTCTAGTCGTTATGAAAGCATCAACCCTAACCATATATACATTTGTGGATGAGGAATTGGTTGGAGGAGGGTAGGTTTCTTGGTTGCCCCCTTTTGTGCTTGTAGAGGCTTGAGTTAGATTTTTCCCATGTTGAAAGGGATTAGTCAACACTGCTTGTTGTTGCTGTGTGACAAAATTTTGGGCCTCTGCAAGTCGAGGACAAAGATGGGTAGGTTGGTCTTCCGTGCACAAGTTCCATGGATACCTCTCCTTCCATTTTTTTGTGTTGTCCCCGCCAGCATTATCAGTGGGTTTTTTATCCCCCTTACCCTTGTTTCGTTGTTTTTTCTTCCCTTCAGGATGCTGGGTGGCCTTTGAGTTAGTCGACTGCACGGTGTCTACTGCCGACATTTGGGTAAGGGGAGAAGCCAAAGAAGTAGTTTGACTGGCCACTGTGTGTTGTATGGATAACTATTGCAACTGTTTGGTCAATTGCTCAGCGGGCTTGGTTTGTGCTGAACCAACAATACCATTGACATGTGGTCCAGCTCTCTGTCTAGTTTTATCTAGTATTGAACGTGGAGCATCTGGCAAGATGTTGTATAATAAACCAGACTGAGAATAGATGAGATCAAACTGTTGATCCCTCATGATGGCATCTTCCTCGGAGAAAACTCTGGATGTCGCGACATCTTTGGATAACTGGGGGACCAAAGACTTAAGGAACCACTCGAGCAGGAATGTTGGTGGGACTGGTACTTTGATTAAACTCTTCTGGCATCTCCACTCTCGGATATGATCAGAGATATGGTCCACTTTTGTCTGTTCAAAATTGGCGAGCATCTCTGTGCCATCATCGTATCTCACAGGTAACTGGAAATGGTTAAGGAAGGCCATCTCCAGTTCACCAAAAGAAGGGTATCTTGAGCGATCAAGCTCGATGTACCATTTTGCGGCACTCCCAATAAGAGTGCGTTGAAACAATCACAAATGTACGGAGTCATCTTTCAATGATTTAGATGAGCACCAAAGATGAAAGGTAGTCACATGATCACCTAGATCTTCATTAGGCTTGGTCTCGAACTTTGGAATGTCCAAAGGAAACTTCGTCAGCATAGGAGTCCAACGTGGATCGTGAAAAATAGGATCATTTAACAACCTTGTCAAATCTGGCAAGTGTAACGTCGCCAGGAATGGTAGTTTGGGTTGCTGTTGATAACCTGGGAAAAAGGGTCCTAGAGTTTGACTAGCACCAGGTTACCAGGAGAAGTTTGGCTGCTGGCTCGGATTCTGGTAAAAACCATGGCCCTAACCAACGTAAGGATTTTTCATATGTGGAGACATCATCGACTGATTTTCCATAAAGGACATAGAGTGTTGGTCATGCATTATATTCGGAGGACTTTGGGAAGGATTACCCCATGCCAGTCCTACGGGGAGAGGCATAGTATTATATCCAGGGTTCCATTGACTGTGGAAAGAATTACCCTAGAATGACATTCCGAAGGAGTGAACGGATCCTTGTCCCGAATTCAAAGGTCCTGCTATGTGTGCCCCCTACGCATGAATAGTACTCTACGTAGGAGTAGATTTTCCAAAAATGGGGTTGCCCCCAGACGAGAAAGCGGTTGACGAGAAAGTGTTGTTACCAAACATTCTGTTCCAAGAAAATGGTGTTGAACTTACCAACATATTGTGCGAAGGGGGTCCCGAACTCCCTGCTTCAAATAAACTAGTGTGTGTAGGCTGCCCGACGGATTGTTGTTGCGAACCACCAAGCGAAGGGGACGAAGGAGGGATATGACCTCCTGCGTAAGGAAAAGTGTTAAAAGAGACATGATTTCCCCCAAGGTGACCTTGTAGAGGAGTGCTAGAGCTCCCTGCCCCCAGACCCAAAGTATGTAAAGTGGAGTAGGTTAGTATAGGACTTGTTCCCGAACTAGGCATACCGTATGAAAACAGAGGGCCTGTCGCACTAGGTGTGAAGGGGGTTGTGGTCGCCGCCATAGATGGGTTCGTCCCACTATGCGACGTAGTTATGGCCAAGACCATGGTGGCTCGGACCGATGATGGTAGGTTAGGATATGACTCTCCTGTGGTGGCAACTGTGATGGTAATTGACAAATTCCGAGAAGGAGTAACAACATTTTTTTCCATTGCTGTTTGAGGCACTGTCTGGCATTCATGAAATTGGATTGGTACAATAAACGGTACCAAGATATCAGTGGTTGGGGTTTCAACCGATCCAAGATTGGCGGTTGATTCCTTCGAGAGTTGTTTGGGCACAAAGGTTTGTAACCCAGTCACTTCAAAATACCCTTGTTGGTCTAGCTTCTGCCTTAATGGTGGTGGGGGTGGTTCCAGTGTAACCAGCGGCAGGCCAAGAAGCTTCGTGACCAGTGGAGCTCGAGATCCTCCACTATGTGAGAATATAAAAGACACACTAAGGTATTCTAAACATTCAAAAGTAACACACACTAAAAATAATCCCTTAAGAGATAAGGCAAGAAATCATTAAACTATTTTGAAGAACAGTTACAACAACCAACACTAGAGCAACTTACTGGTGCAAGTGAAACTCGAATACGGAAGCACCCTCCGGGTATACTCTGCAAAGTGTGGCCTGATTTCTGTCCTAGGTACCACGGTATACCCCCGCATTCACCTGTGTATGTCCCTAAAAATATTGGCAATTAGGTTGCCAACACGCGAACAGTCACCAGGTGGGTACAGTCGAAAGTCGGGTAGATGACAATGAGCAGGGTATCGAGCCCAAAACCTGTCAAGGGTATCGAGAAAAAACGGTCTGGAAGAAAACTAAGGACCTCGAATGGATTCGAGACCCATGAAGCCCCGTGGAAAATGCAAACGACGGAATCCCAAAACAAGCCCTCTATATGTATTCTCCACTACGATTGGTCCGGCTTTGGAGGGGTTATCTCTGCTACCTTTCCACACATGACCTCGTGTTTATCCCCTGTGTTAGAGGGGGGTCCCGGATAACTTCCACGAAACTGTACTTAGACACTCCCTATCTCAGACTCTAATGTTTGGTTTTGAATGGCCTTGAAGAGTTTCCTCTCCAACCTAATTCAAGGCCCTAGTCCTGAACTAGTTTGTGAACCCTACAAACATAAAAGTCTAGTAGATTTTAATATTAGCGTTTCTTTTATGGATTTGTCTTACGTAAAGGGGTATGAGGGTGAAACTGATGATGTGTAAATACGAAAGAAAAAATGAATGAAAAAGATGGAAACAAAAAACTTTTACTAAATGCAAAATTTCAACAACTTTTCACAAAGAAAGATTTTTTTTATTTTTTTTTATTTTTCTAAGATTTCATACAGAAAACTCAAGGGAATTTCGCTCAACTACGAGCTACTTATGATCTAAGTGAACTGCAAAAAACTTACGAAATAAAATACTTTTCCCCAGCTAATGATGCAGAAACACACTCTTCAACCAAAGAAGAAAATGAAAAGAGATTTTTTTATTTATTTAAGTGCTAGTAAAGAAAAAAAGGGAAAATACCGACAAGCAAATACCAAGAAAAAAAAATTATGGCTTAAAGCGCAAATCGCAAAGAATCAAATTAAAGAATCACACAATGGCAATAAAAAAAACAAAGACTCTCACGCTTTTCTAAAAAACCATAA
>ML784389.1:960690-985345 GCA_009831015.1 Picea engelmannii
TTGTCAACTATTAACTGAGAAAACGCAGGCTAAGGGTAAGATGACCTAAACTACTGACTGTTCAAACCTAGACTCAAACACCTGAGAGGAATACTTCTTATCAAAGGAGGGGATGACTACCCAACCCTGAACAAAAATTAGCCTGTACAAGCACGCGACTGTCACTAAAACAACACGCGTGCAAACATGTGCTGAACATTGACAGAAAGCGTGTACACACGGGCTGACCTTGTACAGTCTGCGTGTATATCTAAATTCTAAGGAAAAATATGAAATAAGGAATTCCAGACCAGGAAGAGGCCTATGGTATTGATAACCAGGGTCCCTTGAAGGCTTGGATTCTCTTTCTAACAGAAAAGAAAAATACTGAAAGGAATAATAAGGCGAAAAAAGGCAATCTGAGATAGGACTGTGAACCAACAAGACTCAGACAGGATTCCAGAAGACCCCCTGAGAATGTGTAATTATGACAGAGAAGAGGAGGAATTCCTCTAAGGTTCTCTGAATTCCTACACGCTACTACTATCTCTACATCTAGCATTCACACGCAGGCTGTCAAAGGATAGAGCACGGGTACACATGTGCAGGCCTTCTGCAGGCCGTGTGTACCTCTGTGTGTCCTGAAAAATACAGTCAAGCAAAAGTCAGGGAAAGATGGTATGGAAAACCAGACTCCCTGCTAGCTCAGACCTTACAGAAAACAATAGGCAAAGAAAAATAGAAAACCTAATATTTAAACTACCCAAAAACTTAAATAAATCTAGGAACCCTAAAGAGTATTATCCCCAGTATGGTGGCCAATTCTGTTGTTGGGAAAAACACCCTACGGACTAGCAAACTAGGGTGAGACTTTCATGCAGATTTGACCGAATAAAAACTACTTTTTTACCTACATGCCAAGATTTAAACCCCTTTTCACAGTAAATGCATGGAAAAGGACCACCTACCTTATTACCGGCACTCGATGTAGATCCTCCATTGCGCTTTGATTACTTTCTTGCATTGCTCCTTCCACAGATGACGTGCACTCAAGACAAACAAAAACTATGCATGCATGCTACTTCTATACTCAAGGGTTAGAAATCATGCATAAATTAATCAAATCATAGACAATTCATGCATTGGGACGGGAAAAGCATTATTTTTATTACTGAAAGTGAATCAACTTACAAAAGATGAGACCGGCCACCACTCCTTGAACCTGATCTTGGGCTCCTCTTCTTCTGTCCTTCAACTGCTTTGCATTAAATCTCCTTTGGCATGAGGAAAGGCTAAAGGGTTGGGACAATGGATTACATAAATGGGAAGAGTTTCTTCGCTATATTTTTTCCTCTTCCAAATGGTACCCCTACCCCTTCTTTTATAGGCTAGAAGGAGCTAGGGTTTTGGATGAACCCTCAGCCATGCATGGCTGGGAGTTTTAGTTAACTGACCCATATATTTTTGTTCCGTCGGAAAATTTCCTTTTTTCATGCTTTGTTAGGTACATGTGGGATGTTGTGAGTCAGACAGCGTGTACACGCATGCAGTAATGGGTTAGGGTGCGTGGGCCTTGACACAAGAGGATTTTCAAAGAGTTGTTCAGCAGAGTTTTGGCAAAGAAGGGATATGAGTTGTCCTGATGTCAGGTAAGCACGTGTGGTACAATTTAGGGTTATAACACCTATACATGAAGAAGAGAGAGAAGACAAAATCCACAAAAAATGATTCCAAGGAAGAAAAAGTCCCAAAGACCAAAAATAAGGATGAAGTATTATTGAGTGCTACATGTTTAGGGGGAGCAACCCCAAAGAAGAGAGTTACCATTTTCCATTAAAACTCAAGGGGAGAAGCCCTACCCTTTCCATTGATGTAAAAGGGGGAGATAAATTGGGATCATGATGATAGGGGGAGCATGATTGTTTCCATCAATGATAAAGGGTGAGATTGTTGGAAGATTGGTTGTTTTCATTGATGTCAACCCTAGTAATTGGTTTTGGACCGCAAGATTTATGAAGGTATTTCGACATGAAGGACACTGCACATGCAAATAAATCACCCATGGATGGATAGTATACATCATTTTGTTTCCAATGGTATGTGGCATGTCATGTGGATCTTCATGGTTGAGGAGAAATGAATTTTTGAATATGAGAAAGTGAATTAAAGAAGGAAATACAGGTTGGCCCTAAAGACAATTAAAGAAAAGAATTACAAAATAAGAAAGTGTCAGGTCGGCCCTAATGTTAAAATAAAGTGACATAAATGGTATAAATACATATAATTATACATTCATTTTATATATAATTCGAATTTAAGAGGAAATCAGAAGTAAAGAGAGTCAGATTTAAAGGGAGGATGAAGTCTTTTGGTGATGTGTTCTAAGGCATGTTATGTACAGACCATCTTATCATTTTCGCTATAACTTTATTTATACAATGATTCAGATCGTGAAATTGATATGGTATTGAGAAGACATATCAAGGTTCATTTGGTAAAAAATTCATCTCTTATGTGCTATAATTTTTGAGATACACTCTGTGGAAGATAGGGTTTTTGACTAGTCCTGAAGCTAGTCAATAAACATGTGTTCTAGGTAAAATAATCATAACTTCTTCATAGATAATCCGAATGAATTGAGACCAATTTCATTGGAAATAGTATGGACTGTATTTTCGTGTGTCCTAGTTTTAGATCATGATGTTAAATATTGAGCGAGGGTCATTCTGTACAATTTATCTCTCCTGAATAAACCAGAATTGAATCAAGGTCTACCATTCTCTCTATAACTTCTTTTTGGGGAGGATTCAAGGAGTGAAACTTGGAGAATTTTCAGAGAATACATTGAGTAATATTTTCTACAGGATCAGAGTATTCCAATATTTGAAGAATTTCATAAGTTGAAGAAGTCTTAGGAAGCATTATCAGGTTCTATGTGATGGTTGTGATGATTTAATGTAAAGTTTCATTATTTATCATATATTCTTGGGTGGAAGGAAGGGGCAAGGATGGAGAGTTCAACCCTCTCTTGATATTGGAGAATTGTATCTTCCTCTTAGAGGTTTATCCCTCCCTTTATATTTGGAAGATGTAGCTACCTTTGGAAGTCATTACTTCCCTTGAACAATAACTATTGATTATTTCTGATATATTGTGCATGGTGTATTGGTGTAGCTCTTATACTATTGTTCATTTCTCATTGGATATAATTGAATGGTTTAAGTATAAGTTGAAAAAGTTTTAAAATTGTACTTGATACTAATTCACCCCCCTCTCAGTATCAACATAGGTTTCTTACATTAAGAAAGGAAAGAGATGCATTAGTCTCCTTTGGAAATAATGATTCAACTAAAATCATTGGAAAATCAACAGTCAGAGTTGGGAACAAGAATACAACGGAAGAAAAGGTTCTACTAGTAGAATATATGAAACATAATATTCTAAGTGTGGTTCAAATGTGTGACCAAGGTCATAAAGTTAATTTCGACTCACAAAAGTGCGAGATAAGAAAAGAAGGTTCAAGAGAATTGATTTCTACAGCTATAAGAACTTCAAGCAACATATATGTGTTAAATGAAATTGGAAATGAAATGTCTTCTCTAGGAAAGGAAGATGAAAGTTGGATATGGAACAGACTAATGGGTCACATACATTTTGATAACCTTTTCAAAGTCAGCAAAAGAGAAGCAGTCAAATAAATGCCCCAGATCACAAAACCAACCAACACTTTATGCAAGAATTGTCAACGAGGAAAGAAAACAAAGACCACGTTCAAACAAAAGGAATATTCAACAACAAGACCATTGGAAATTGTGCACATTGATCTAGTTGGACCAACTACAACAAAGGGTTTAAAAGGTGAGAAATATTTTACGTTATTATTTGATGATTATACAAGAATGACTATAGTTTTCTTTTTCAAGAATAAGTCATAAGCTTTTGAAAACTTTAAGATCTACAAGGAAATGGTTGAAAATGAAATGGATTCAAAATCAAATGCTTGAGATATGATAATGGAGGAGAGTTCACTTTAAAGGAATTTATGGACTACTGCAACAGTCATGGAACAAAAAGGAAATTATCCATTGAAAGGCCACCTCAACAGAATGGAGTTGTTGAAAGAAAGAACAATACAATACAAGAAATGGCTCGAAAAATGCTAATTGATTCCGAATTGAAAGATATATTTTGGACACAGGCAATGCATACAACAACTCACATTCAAAACAGAGTAATTCTTAGAAACAACACTGGAAAAACTCGCTACGAGCTATGGAAAGGAAGACCAACAAATGTGAAGCACTTCAAAGTTTTTGGAACCAAATGCTACATCAAAACAGAATATGGCATAATGGGAAAGTTTGACTCTCGTGTCGACAAAGGATTACTTGTTGGTTACTCAATTACAAGGAAAGCATACAAGTGTTACAATATGATATTGAACAAAGTTGTGGAAAGCATCAACGTAACAATTAATGAAACAGGTAGACCGGAGTCAAAGGAAGAAGAAAATAAATCAATGGAACAACCTTTTGAAGAAGAAGAAGAATATGAAAAAGAAGTAGAAGAGGAAGAGGAAGAGAATCTGACAGAAATAGAAGAGAAAGTTCAACAAGTGTCTCCAAAGACACCTAGAAGACGAGTACAGAAGAATCATCCTTTAGATCAGATTATCGGAAATAAAGATGCATGAGTTGAGACTAGAAGAAGAATCCGTTCACTTGAACAAACACACCTAGAACTCTTATATACAATTGAACCAAATTGTTTTGAAGAAGCCAACAAGGATGAATTTTGGAATAAGGCCATGGATGAATAATTGGATCAAATAGAGAAAAATGACTCTTGGGAATTGGTTCCAGGACCAAAGAATAAGAATGTGATCGGCACAAAATGGGTTTTCAGGAATAAATTGACTGAATATGGACAGGTTACAAGGAAAAAAGATAGATTGGTATGTAAATGATATGCACAGATTGAAGGAATCGACTTTGAAGAGACATTTGCCCTAGTTTCTAGAATGGAAGCAATCTGTTTGCTTTTAGCTTATGCATGCTCCAAAAATATTAAAGTGTATCAGATGGATGTAAAATCTTCTTTTTTGAATGGGGAACTTGAAGAAGAAGTCTACATTGAACAACCAAAAGGATATCCATTTTCATAAAACAAAAATTATGTGTGTAAATTAAAGAAGGCCTTGTACGGTCTAAAACAGGATCCTAGAGCATGGTACTCTAGAATGGATAAGTATCTATAGCAGGCAGGGGTCAGAAAAGAAAGTGAAGACAACAACCTCTACATCAAGGTAAGTCAAGGTAATATTTTATTAAACAAAGTTTATGTTGATGATATTATTTTTGGTAGTGATGATGAAAGGTTAAGCCAAAAATTTGCAAAGGATATGCAGAATGAATTTGAAATGTCATTACTTGGAGAACTATCCTTCTTTCCGGGACTTCATATATGTCAAAGCAACCAAGGAATTTTTATTTCTCAAACCAAGTATATCAAAGAAATGATAAAGAGTTTCGGAATGGAAGATTGCAAACCAGTTATCACTCCCATGCAAACCAGTTGCAAGTTAAGAAAACATGATGATTTAAAGTCTACATATCAGAGGAAATACAAGTCAATGATTGGAAACCTACTATTTGTGACAACATCCAGACCAGATGTAATGCAGGAAGTTGGACAGGTGGCACAATTTAAAGCAGTACCAAAGGAATCAGATGTATCAGCAGTGAATAGGATTTTTAGATATCTCAAAGGAACATAAGAGTTTGGATTATGTTATCCAAAAGGAAAGGATCTATCACTTATTTCCTACATAGATGCAGATTGGGAAAGTTGTATTGATGACCAATGAAGCACCAGTGGATCAACGTTCTACTTGGGTGAGTGTTTAGTATCATGGCTAAGAAATAAACAATCATTAGTATCTTTATCCAAAGCCGAGGCAGAGTATATTGCAACAACATCATGTTGTAAGCATGTTCTTTGGATGAAATAAAATCTGACAGATATACAGGTTTAGTATGATGAGCCCATTCCAATCTATTGTGATAATACAAGTGCCATCATTATCTCAAAGAACCTGGTGATGCACTCCAAGACGAAGCACATTCGAATCAAGTATCACTTTCTACGGGAGCAAGTTGCAGAAATGAACATCAGAGTTGAGTATGGCACAAAAGAAAAAGTGGCAAACATAATTACAAAACCACTTCCATGGGAAACCTTTGAGTGTCTTCACTAGAGACACAGAGTTATTTCTACTCCAAAATGAATTCTTTTGAATGGTTATCTTATATGTCTTATATGTACACGAGGAAGCACCGTAAAGACGACAATTCAGTCAAGGGGAACAACTCCGGATGGAAAGATACCTTTTCCATTGATGACAAAGGGGGAGAGATTCATCAGATGTAGAGGAAAAAGGCATGGTTACATGGGGAGAAATGGTCACAGAGATGCAGATGACAGAGGCATGTTTGTAGGGGGAGCATGAGTGATATGACTTCAGTATTGCATGACATAATTTTGGTTTTGCATCAGATTTTTTCCATCAATGTCAAAGGCGGATATTGTTGATTAAGGTTGGTTTTCATTGATGTCAACCCTTGAAGAAAGCCCATGAGCACAAAGGATGAACTCCAAAGTGGTTCCCTTATGGTGAAAGCCTTCACGGGAAGACGCTTTGTGGATTGAGCTATCTTAGAAGTATGGTTAGAGAACAATAATTATTTGTGAAATAATGAGATGTAGGTCAATGAGTTTTTCAGTGAAACTATCCTATATAGATAGTGTTTGTCATTCCATTTCCGGTGGTATGTGGAACTTCACATAACTCCTCACGGTTAGAGAGTTATGACCCTAAGAAGTTGGAGAACCCAGGTTTGGGTAATGGACCCAAGTTTGTTTAATGGATAATGGTATGAGTTTTGATATATTTGTAGGTAATAATATTCTATATGAGTAGTACATGTCATTCCATTTCTGGTGGTATGTGGAACGTCACATAACTCCTCACGGTTTGACAAGTATGACCTTACAAAGTTGGAGAACCCTCATATGTCTTCTAGAAGCCCCATAAGGTCAAAGTAGTCAAAGTGGTTTAAGAGATTTTAGAAGGTAAATAATAAAGTGAAGTGATGAGTGTAAATAATAGAGTGTTTGTGGTTGGTAAACTAACACAAAATAATGAAAATAAAATAATGTGTACTCTTTGCTTCAATTTATTGATTGAAAGTAAATGCATTTTTTTGGCAGTAATAGAAAACTATAATTAAATATTTAAAAAATAAATTAAAATTGTTGTGAAAATATATGAATGTATTTTTTTGGTAGTAATAGAAAACTATAATTAAATATTTAAAAAATAAATTAAAATTGTTGTGAAAATATATTCTTTTGTTTTTTATATGAGTATTATCTACCACACATTTAGAACAATTTGTATCGATATTGTGAGACTTGACATAATGATATTTAATCTTATATCTTTATAATAATATTTAATCTTCTATGTTTAATTTTTTAAATTAAAGATAATAATTTGAATGACAATTATATTATTAATAAAAATAAGTTGAAATATTAATTTGGYTGAAACAAATTATTTTCTCATATTATAAATATTCAAAAGAGAAAATGTTTATTAAAATTAAGAGAAAATGTTTATTAAAATTAAAGATAATAATTTGAATGACAATTATTGATAAAAATGARTTGAAATGTTATACATTTTCTATAAATATTWATTTGATTGGAACAAATTATTGTCTCATATTTTAAACATTTAAAAGAGAAAAATCTCCATAATGAATATCCTCATTAAACTAATCCAAGAACACCATGAAACTAACACACTTAAATAGAGTACCAACTTCTTGTAGATTTGAGATGTGACTAGAAAGGCACGGGTTGAAGGAGGTTTCTTATTACAAAACTCTTTATTTCAATGTTGGAAATGATATATCCATCTCGGTATTTGTACCCATGATGGAAAAGTCGGTTGATGTCAAAAGTAGGTTTCTTGCAACACATGGGAACATTGTCGTGTGGTTTTAGAAGCTCCCAATTTAATTCTTTAATTACGTCACTGATCATGGCGTTGATATGATTGAGAGCATCTTCCTCAGTTTCTCCAGGATTGTATTTCATGTAAAAAGATATACATGAAGATTCTTCTCCACAGGCCCTGTCAGCTTGCATTCACCATGCCAATATCATCATCCCATTTAAAACGAAAAGGAAAAAAAGTTTAAAGATCAATGGCTACATGGAATACAAATTTATTGCAATTGCTTTTTACAGGGAGTACCTTGTAGCACCGCGTATCACCTCGTAATCGAAGGACGGAAGATGTCAAGTCATTGATATTTGATGGAAATTCAACTTCCTTTAGGATGTGAGGAGGAAAGGGGATGTCCATTGTGAGCATGGGTTGCAATGCCGATAATCAATGAGCAGAGCTAACTTTCCCGTTCTCGTAGTACTCCTCAAACGTTGGCAGATAACCACTACCGATCCACTTTGCTTGTTTCATAAAGGAATCAATACAATCCTCCCACTGCACACACAAGTAAATTCAGTAATCACTACCCAAATAAATATGAAGCCAATTTAACGTTATCACAAAGAAATATTTGTTTCCGCAAATAAATGTATGAAATGTCAATTTCCATACAGTCTGTCGAGCATACTCGAGCGTGTCTCTTCCTTGAGCCTTCTCTACCTCTCGAGACATTTCATTTATGGTGTCGTAAAGTATCATGTACACTCCTTTCATATATTCTGGAAGGAAATTTTTCGTGGACGGATCCCATCTGGTCATTATACACACAAATATCGGTCATGTCGGTTAGCGAGAAGACTGAAGTTTCTATCTCAGATAAAGATGAGATGTTATACCTGAATCCTAAGAAAGAACATCAGCAACGTGAAGTAACTATATCCAAGGAAAATAAGAACCAGAATGGGAAAAGAACTACTGAGACGAAGCTCACTGGAAAGAAAGCTAGAAAGTTAAGTAAGAAGAAGGCAAAGATTGAAAAGTTGCAAGAGATTCTAGATAGAACATCGCAGAAAGAAAACTTGCAGAATGGGAGCTTCGTCGAGATATCAGAACAACGACCTATGGCACTTCACCGCGATGAATCAATATAGTCATTGGACCGATATACCCATTCGACTTCCTCCCCGAACGGATAGAAAATAATTAAAGGATCATCACTAGACCGTTGGACCGCACCATAATGGACAGATCAACGTTAATGGAAGCTTCATGCTCATTTCAAGTAGACTATTGCTGAATTTCTTATTTAGTTTGTCATGCCATGCCCGAATAACACTTTTTCCAACTCAAAATTAGAATCCCGCCGAATAGTAGTTGTATACAATGTTCATTGCGATCTAGTTGGTCATCCTAGTACAGTATGTGAGATCATTTTGAACCCTGACTAATTTTTATTTTCGAGCGCGTATGTCCGACGAATTTAGCATAGCTGGAGAATATGCAAGAGAGGTACTCGCTAGCCTCAGAACCGAAAGAGTCATATTGGAACGAGGGTTGTCTACAGGTTTACATGCATCATCGACGAGATGAGTGTAAGCCTCCCCATCGACTGCTCAAGCAGGAACATCCCTAGCCAGTGCAGAATGCAGAACCAAACATACAGTGGATATGGCCAATGCGAGGTTGGTTCCATCCATCCTACCTACTTACATACCACCTCTAAGCGGTGCGATCAATAGAGATAGCATGCCTAGAGACTTCGAGTACACTCTAGTCACTGCATACCTGCCAAAAGGGGTACGCGTAGTCCATGCAAATCAAGACAAGATTGTAGCATTGAATTTTAGTGACTTCAACCTGGGGGATCGTAAAGTCTACAACACACTTGCCCCATATAAGTACCTAACCAGAACCAAGGGAAAAAACTTGAAGATCGTCCCCCAGCAATGGACTATGAACCTCGCGCAGTCCACTTTGTTGAATGTCATGAAGATCCCACATTTCAGACATCACCAAGAAGTCCATTCCTTTGTTAAGATACTCCTGGTGAGCTACCACGAAGGATACCTATGGTTGAACCACCACATCACATTTTATCCAGCGCTGATCAGTAGGATCATAGGTCGTAGCATGTAGGGCCCTGATTCCCATGACTACTATCCTGGAAAGACCGCAGACTGTGCTCTTGCTCGGAAGATCAAAGAAGCTTATAGCGATGTTGAGAAGGGAGTGTGAGGCTACAAGGTAGCCTCTATTCAGAGCGGCGCAGTGCGCCTTGCATGTCAATTGATCACAGGGAAGATCATTCGCAAGAATCGACCCACGCAAGTATCCATCTTTGTATTTGACCTCGCAGGAAAGTGCACAAAGGAACTACAGATGAACTGGGCTAAGTACCTGGTGAATCAACTAGAGATTGACTCTACATAAGCCCAGGATCAGGGGCATGAATTCCATTTTAGTCGTCTCTTGATACTTATAGATTTCGTTGCATGGGAGCTACTGGAAGATGAAACCTTCCCGGAACTCGACCCTTTTGATCCCTTATCCATGGACTTAAGTACCTTATGGTACTCGAATGATATGAGAAAACAATGGAAATCCAATGCCATATTCCATGCCTACTACAATCAGTTGAAGCGCTCCATCTAGTCTAAGCCTTGGATACCCCTAAATACCCTCTTTAGGTTCAATCCCTTAGTGAAGTTCAGCGTGGACTGCCACTTCATTTACATAAAATCACACACTGAAGAGAACAAAGAGCAGTTATAGTCTTATTATAAGTTGACAGAAGAAGACCTGGAGGAAATCACCAAGGAATGGTCGACAGACCTAATTGTTTCAGCAGACCCCGCAGAATTATCCGACATCGACAGCCCAGAAGCTGTGCAGGATACACCTGGGCCCAGTAAGATGAAGAAAACAATTAAGATGAAGAAGGGTGAGGAAATATAGGATATAGAAAACAAGTTTGTAAGGACCGCATCCATTACACCCGAGCAAGAAGGTAATGATGAAGAAGTCGAACAGAGGCCAGAAGACGAAGAGGAATCGTCGAAGAAAAGGAAGGTTTCACCTTTGAAACCTTCCTCCCGAAAGAAAACTAGAACCCCTGTAACCAAGATGAAGACCACGCTCACCCCAGATGACTTTAGTTTCCTCCTTACCACTATGAACAAAGCTATAGAAAAAATAACAGAAAATAAGGAAGCCAAGAAAGAGGAAATGTTCAAGCGAATTGAGAGAGAGCTCCAAGGAGTGCAGCGGTCACTTTGTTCTAGTCGTACAGTCTCCACTGTGCCCCTGCCAGAAGGAACAACATAAGAGGGAGATGAACCAGTTTAACTCCACAATATTGTTTCCACAGTTGAAGCACGCCTTCGGAAAACACAGGAAGAAACCACAAAGGCCACCCAAGCCTTAAAGAAAGCAGAGGAGGAAATCATCGAGCAGTGTTGAGCTGTGCAACAAGAGAGGAATGCTATCCAAGAAAAATTGTAAGAAGACAGAGCGAAGATCCAAAAAGAAAAGGAGCAGTTGCTCGCGAAGTAGATCGGGATCGAAGAAGTAGTCAACAGAGAATTTTTCTCTATGACTGGCTTAGAGAAGAAAGTAGAAGAACCCTTAGAACACCAAGTGATGAAGCTTGTTGAAGTTATTCAGAAAATTCAACAAAGAGTCGTAGAACTAGATCTTCAGAGCATACCGATCTAAAGATCTAGTTCTACAGAAAGGCTTAATCTTATCAGTAGAACTGATCAACGATTTGGAGGCCAACAGGACGATAGATAACATATCCATTCTTTCTCGCTATAATATGATAGGTTTTTTCCTATGGGAGAATTCAAATTAACGAACTAAAATCCATACGGTAGAACCCAGTCACTGTTTCGTTTATATAGAGCTTTACGCCCAAGCACTGTAGGGATGATTTTAGGGGCTAAATTTCGCTCATGGGCTAATTTTCCATGTTTTTTCCAAAAATGAGATTCGCTATTTTAAAAATGATTCGCCCAAATTCTATAGGATAAAATTATTTTACCTTAAAAATCGCCAAAAATTTATAAAAACTAAATAAAATGCTTAGAATTTTGAATATTTTTACAAAAATATCGCCAATCATTTATAGTTGGCATATGAAGGATTAGTAAGATTATCCAAGGTTCCTACATTTTAAAATAAATTTCCATCCTTAAAATCATCCTTGCCAGGCAGGATACTCAGTTTTTGTTGTTTTTCTTTGAAATGTTCGATCACGTAATCAGTTGCTCAAGCATCACCTAATCATGTAGACCAAGATCAAATTATATGCTTTTGAAATTGTGTTCATATTGTTGGCGCAATGAAAGGTCCTACGTACACCAACTATATGCTTTTAAAATTGCGTTTCATGTCCATGAAATCGTCGGAAGAAAAAATGACAATTGTCATTTATTGGTGAAATCGTGGAAAAGAAAAATTTGACAGTTTCCATTTCTAGGTGAAAACACTTTTCGTACACCAACTATATGATTTTAAAATTGCGTTTCGTGTCCATGAAATCGTCGGAAGAAAAAATGACAATTGTGATTTATTGGTGAAATCGTGGGAAAGAAAAATTTGGTAGTTGCCATTTCTAGGTGAAAACACTTTATCACATGTACGAGACTATGGCGTAAGACACCGAGAAAATAAAAAAACAATACTAATGTGATGTTTTCAGACATTAAGAAAATATATATCAATATTAATATTATGGTTTTTTAATATTAAAATTAAATATTTTCTTGGATTTCAAATAGTTAGTTTCTTTTTTTTCTAAATTTAATCCAAGATGCGAAGATGTTCAAGAAAGTATCAATTCAATTATTAAGTCAAGTACAAGGTGTTTCAATTATTGGTGAAATTAAAGGTTGGTGTGTCGCCTACGTATACCAATTATATTCTTTTAAAATTGTGTTACATGTACATGAAATCGTTGGAAGAAAAATTGATAATTGTCATTTACTGGTGAAATCGTGGAAAAGAAAAATTTGACAGTTGCCATTTCTGGGTGAAAACACTTTATCACATGTACCAGACTATGGCATAAGACACCGAGAAAATAAGAAAATAATACTAATGTGATGTTTTTCAGACATTAAGAATATATATATCAATATTAATATTATGGTTTTTTAATATTAAAATTAAATATTTTCTTGTATTTCAAATATTTAGTATCTTTTTTTTCTAAATTTAATCCATGATGCGAAGATGTTCAAGAAAGTATCAATTCAATTATTAAGTCAAATTCAATTATTAAGTCAAGTACAAGGTTTTTCAAGTACATAGGGTATCCTTTAAAACCTAATGAGTATGGAAAAAACAATGAAGTCAAGCCGAAATAAATAAGTGGTTATCTAGTGGTGGAAGATTGACTTTAGTACAATCACTTCTAGAGGTTATTTTTCACATTTTTTTTTCTCACACATACTTTAGCATATATTCTAAAAGGGGTTCTTGATAATAATGGGATAAATGTTTTTAGGTTTTATGGTGAGGTGACTACAAGCTAATGATAGTTTCTCATCATAGGTTAAGTTGGAGAGATTATTCAAGGTATTTTTACAATGAATTTGATTATACTGTAAGAAGATGAAAGGTAGGAAATTGAATTAGCTTTTGGAATATAAAACTTTTATTCATAGAAATTCTGAATAACTATGTCAAATTTGATTTTTTTTATAATAGTGGTATCTTATTTTTCCAACAAAATATAAGGTATATGTTTTTCTTGTCCCTTGTATTTTTTTAGAAATTTATAATATTAATTTTATATTTTTTTTAAATTATCATAGTCAACATATCCATCGAATTACAACGTTTTCGTTGTGCATGCTAAGAGGGTCTTAACATGATGAAAACCATTTCTTTGTTTTTTAGATCATAGATAACAGTCTCCTCTCATGTGACATATAACTCATTCAAGAAATGGTTAAGCTACAAAACATTATAGAAGAAATAAGCGAGGTATGTATGTTATGATTTTAATATATATGTCAACACAAAAATAGATTAAAAATAGTAAACACTATTAATTTAAAAAAAAATTATTAGGTTTTTGGATGTCTAGCATTTTTTACATTCCTGTTTATTGTAAAAAGGCCTTGAGAGCCTCATTGTAATCATCTTCTTGTGAATGAGTGCAATCGACACATCTCTTCTCAGAGATAAGTCACCACCATTCCAGCAAGCTTGTTTTCTGCTGCATTTTACAGTTTCAGCTTATTTCCTTATTGAATAGAAAACCAGTTTTATTGTATCTCTATTATTCTGTGTTAAGCATATTTTAATAATCTGTATGCATTTCGTTATGCTCATAAAATATGGATCATAGGACCGGAGATAGATGTCTTCTTTGTCACTTTAAATTTATTTCTACAAACAAGGCAAGAAATTCATGATGTACCTTTACCAATAGTTACCATTTTTTTTTAATACAGTCCATACATGTTTATGTTAAAAAAATCATCCTAATCAATCAACTAATTGTTGTAATGTGTCACAAGGGGAAAGAATTAGCTTGAGTATACAACATGTATACTAGAATTGTGAAAAACAAATCATAGTAACTCTATGTGCTTGGTAAACTAACGCAAAATAATGAAAAGAAAATCATCAAAATATATTTATATGTACACTTGCTTCAAGTAAATGAATTTTGGTAGTAATAGAAAACTATAATTAAATATTTAAAAAATAAATTTAAATTGTTGTGAAAATATATGCTTTTGTTTTTTATATGAGTATTATCTACCACACATTTAGAACAATTTGTATTGATATTGTGAGACTTGACATAATGATATTTAATCTTATATCTTTATAATAATATTTAATCTTCTATGTTTATTAAAATTAAAGATAATAATTTGAATGACAATTATATTATTAATAAAAAGAAGTTGAAATGTTACATATTTTTTTATAAATATTAATTTGGTTGAAACAAATTATTTTCTCATATTTTGAATATTTAAAAGAGAAAATGAAAAGAGAAAAATCTCCATAATGAATATCCTCATTGAACTAATCCAAGAACACCATGAAACAAACACACTTAAACAAAGTACCAACTTCTTGTAGATTTGAGATGTGGTTAGAAAGCCATGGGTTCAAGGAGGTTTCTTATCACAAAACTCTTTATTTCAATGTTGGAAATGTTGTAGCCATCTCGGTATTTGTGCCCATGATGGAAAAGTCTGTTGATATCAAAAGTAGGTTTCTTGCAACACATGGGAACATTGTCGTCTGGTTTCAAAAGCTCCCAATTTAATTCTTTAAGTATGTTACTGATCATGGAATTGATATGATTGAGAGCATCTTCCTCTGGTGCTCCAGGATTGTCTTTCATGTAACAAGATATACACGAAGCTTCTTCTCCATGGGCCTTGTCGTCCTGGATTCACCATGACAATATCATCATCCCATTTAATGTTTAAAGATCAATGGAAATATGGAATACAAATGTATTGCATTTGATTTTGATAGGGAGTACCTTTTAGCATGGCGTATCACCCCGTAATCAAAGGACGGTGTTGGCCCTTGACCAAGTTGTGGGAGATACTTGGTCATATTTGACTGTTTTGGGACTTTGATGCCCTATCAAAGGAAGTGCACAAGATGAAGCAGAGATCATGGGATCTCGATCCACTTTTGGGCCCCTTTTCAGGGTTTGGGTTAATGTAATGGGAAAGAGATGTCGGTCCATGGGTTTACCAATGCTTAAGCCCACTTTTGTATGTATAAATAGATGTCTAGGCAAGGTATAAGAGAGTCAATGGAATAGTGATAGTAATTAGATCTGTGTAGTTGAATGTGGATTGTAAATGCTCTGTGCATGATTGTAAGAGACTTGCAGAGCTAAGTGCAAGTTGTTGTAGGAGGTTGTGAAAGGCTTTGTGTTGAAGTGCAAGGAAGAAGGATCTAGCGAGCTATGCATATATTTTGTCTTGTGCGGAGTAAGGATTGTTGAGTCTCTGTGTTGGAACTTCTTGATCGAGATAATAAAGAAGAAGATTTGGTGGACGTAGCCCCAGGGTGGGGGTGAAACGTGCTTTGATTCAATGTGTTTACTTATTCTTATGCTAAGTGCTTTGATATTTGTAGGAATATATGCTTATGCTTTGTGCTCCTAGATGTGTATGAATGCTAGATCTGAGGTGTATGAAGATTCTTAGTGTTGATCTACTGGATTTGATCTAGATTACTATTCCTAAGTGCTTGAATACTATAGATTAATGTGAATGCTGCATAGCTCTATCTTATAAGCGAAGTAGTTATTGAATGTATCTTGAGAAACTAACAGTGTTAAGTGTTCTAGTAAGATGTATAATCACAGATCTATGTCCCAGCAAAGGTTGCAAACACCTAAGTCTTGCAACCACCCATGCCTCTACCTCGGGCGAGACTTCATATGCTTCGCAGGTGTTGCCGAAAGGGCCGGTAGTTAGAGATTTGTTGGTGCGCTCTTGTAGCGTTGAACCCTGGGTATGCCCCTGTGCCAACAAATGGTTTTTTTGCCGGGACCAGAACTGTGATTGTTGGGAACTGAGAAAGAAAATCTTTGTGCAAAGATTCAATCTAGAAACTGTGAAAGCTCTGTGCATAGATCTGTTTCCCTAGTACGTAGTGTTCTACTTCACCTGTGAAGCTTTGTGCCAAGAAAGAAAGGTCATATTTGCAGAAAAGTGGTAATATTTGTAAGCTTTGTTCTCTGATAAAGGTAAGAATAGTCAAAAGTTTTTATATCTAGAAGCTTTGTGCTCTGAAAAAGTAAAATAAGTGAAATTTTTTTGAGCATGGATCTAGGTATGTTTGATAGATTATGTCCTAGCTTGGAAACTAGGGCTCTGATAGATGATAGAAAGTTTGATATGAATAGATCTGATAGATATGTTATACCTATGCATAGAAATATTGTCCGGACTAACAAGCGGATGTAGGATCCTCGAAAGAAATTTTTCCAGGCTAGCTACCATAACCCTAGTGCACAGTACAAAAGAGGTTGGGGATCATTTAAATGAAAGAGAGGATTAATCCTCTGTTATAGTTGCAGAAGACAAATACATCTTGCTAAGGAATTCCCTGGTGGAAGACCTAGTTGTCTCTGTTGCAAAGATTTGGACCATGAAGTATTAGATTTCCCTAGAATGATTGCTAAAAATGAAGGCATGAATTTGAAAGAAGAAAACCCTAAGGCAGATCCAAAAATAAAAGAACCCCGGAGAGAATCAGACAAGATGTTACTACAGATACAAGACACCTTAAATGATCACCGACATGTTAGATTATCAGAGGTATTTAACAAGAAAGAATGCATTGAGGTAGGAATAGGAGACGTTGACATTGAATGTGTTCTAGATGAGGAAATATAGGTGAATTTTATGACAGAAAGAACTTGGGAAGCTATAGGGAGTCTTGTTATGACCCATTCACTGAGTGGAATAGGGTCATTCAGAATGAAACTAGTGAACCTATGTGGAAGGCTCAATTAGATATCTATGAATGCTAATGGAACTTCAACAAAATAATATTTTGAGATTATCAAATTTATTGAGGACAATGCCTCGTTTACTATGTTACTTGGAAATCCTTGCATTCAAAGAGATCAAGCCAGAAAGAAAGAAGAAGAAAAAGTTTTAGAACAATAGAGACAAGAGTTAAAAGACTTCATGACCAGAAGGATTGTGCAATTGATTGAAGAACAATAGAACATATTGAAGCTATATCACACTAGGAACCCATATGTCAAAATTATCAAAACACCATAGGACTCATATAAGACTGAAGTTTCTATCTCAGATAAAAATGAGATGATATACCTGAACCCTAAGAAAGAACCTCAACAGCATGAAGCAAAGGAAAATAAGAGCCAAAACAGGAGAAGAACTACTGAGAGGAATCTCAATGGAAAGAAAGCTAGAAAGTTAAGTAAGAAGAAGGCAAAGATTGAAAAGTTGCAGGAGATTCCAGATAGAACATCGCAGAAATACAAATTGTAGAATGGGAGCTTCGTTGAGATATCAGAACAATAACCTATGGCACTTTGCCACAACGAATCAATATATCCATTGGAACAATATACCCATTCAACTTCCTCCCCGAACAGATAGAAAAGCATTAAAGGATCATCACTAGACCATTGGACCGCACCATAACAGACAAATGAACGTTAATGGAAGCTTCATGCCCATTGCCAGCAGACCATTGTCGATTTTCTTATTTAGTTTTTCGGAACATGCACGAAGAATATATTTTCCAACTGAGAATTAGAATCTCGTTGAATAGTAGTTGTATACAGTGGTCATTGCGATCTGGTTGGTCATCCTAGTACAGTATCTGAGATCATTTTGAACCCTGACTAATTTTTCTTTCCGAGCACATATGTTTGACGAATTTTTGTGCAGCCGAAAAATCTGCAAGAGAGGTACTCACTAGCCTCAGAACCGAAAGAGTCATGTTGGAACGAGGGTTGTCTATAGGTTTACATGCATCATCGACGAGAGGAGTGCAAGCCTACCCGTCGACTGCTCGAGAAGGAACATCCCCAGCCGGTGTAGAACACAAAACCAAACATAAAGATGATATGGTCAATGCGAGGTTGGTTCCATCCATCCTAATTGCTTACATACCACCTATGAGAAGTGCGATCAACAGAGATAGCGTGCCTAGAGACTTCGAGTACACTCTAGTCATTGTGTACCTTTCGAAAGGGGTATGTGCAGTCCACGCAGATCAAGACAAGATTGCAGCATTGAATTTTAGTGACTTCAACTTGGGGGATCGTAAAGTCTACAACACACTTTCCCCGTACAAGTACCTAACTAGAACCAAGGGAAAAAACTTGAAGATTGTCCCTCAGCAATGGACTATGAACCTCACATAGTCCACTCTGTTGAATGTCATGAAGATCCCACATTTCAGACGTCACCAAGAAGTCAATGCCTGTGTTAAGATACTCCTGGCGAGCTACCACAAAGGATACCTATGGTTGAACCACTGCATCACAGTTTATCTAGCGTTGATCAATAGGATCATAGGTATTAGCATGCAGGGCACTGATCCTCATGACTACTATCCTGGAAAGACCGCAGACTACACTCTTTCTTGAAAGATCAAAGAAGCTTATAGTGATGTTGAGAAAGGAGTGTAAGGCTACAAGGTAGCCTCTATTTAGAGAGGCGCAGTGTGCCTTGCATGTCATCTAATCACAAGGAAGCTTGTTCGCAAGAATCGACCCACGCAAGTATCTGTCTTTGTAGTTGACCTCGCAGGAAATTGCACAGATGAACTGGGTGAAGTACCTGGTGAATCAACTAGAGATCGACTGTAGAGAAGCCCAGGATTAGGGGGATGAATTCCATTTTAGCTGGCTCTTGATACTTATAGCTTTATTTGCATGGGAGCTACTGGAAGATGCAACCTTCTCGGACCTCGACCCTTTTGAGCCCTTATTCACGGAGTTCAGTACCTTATGGTACTTGAATGATATGAGAAAACAATGGAAATCCAATGTCATATTCCATGCCTACTACAATCAGTTGAAGCGCGCCATTCAGTCCGAGCCTCGGATAACCCCAAATACCCTCTTCAGGTTCATGCCCTTAATGAAGTTCAGCACAGACTGCCACTTCATTTACATAACATCACACACTGATGAGAACAAAGAGCAATTACAGTCCGATTATAAGCTGGAAGAAGAAGACCTAGAGGAAATCACCAAGGAATGGTCAGCAGACCTCCTTGTTTCAGCAGACCCTGCAGAATTGTCCAACATCAACAGCCTAGAAGCTATGTAGGATACACCTGGGCCCAGTAAGATGAAGAAAACAATGAAGACAAAGAAGGATGAGGAAATATAGGATATAGACAACATATATTTATGGACCATATCCATTACACCCGAGCAAGATGGTAATGTTGAAGAAGTCGAACAAAGGCCAAAATCCAAAGAGGAATCGTCTAAGAAAAGGAAGGTTTCACCTCTGAAACCTTCCTCCTGAAAGAAACCTAGAACCCCTGTAACCAAGAAGAAGACCACGCTCACCCCAGATGACTTCAGTTTCCTCCTCGCCACTATGAATGAGGCTATAGAAGAAATAACAGAAAATAAGGAAGCCAAGAAAGAGGCAATGTTCAACTGAATTGAGAGAGATCTCCAAGGAGTGCAGCAGGCACTTTGATCTAGTCGCGCAGTCTCCACTACACCTCTACCAGAAGGAACAACATAAGAGGGATATGAACTAGTTTAACTCCACAAGATTGTTTCCACAATCGAAGAACGCCTTCAGAAAACACAGGAAGAAACCATTGAGGCCACCCAAGCCTTAAAGTAAGCACAGGAGGAAATCATCGAGCAGCGCCAAGTTGTGCAACAAGAGACAGATGCTCTCAAAACAAAATTGTAAGAAGATAGAGCGAAGGTCCAAAAAGAAAAGGAGCAGCTACTCGCAAAGCAGATCCAGATCAAAGAAGTAGTCAACAGAGCATTCTTCTCTTTGACCGTCTTAGAGAAGAAATCATAAGAACCCTTAGAATGCCAAGTGTTGAAGCTTGTTGAAGTTATTCAACAAATTCAACAAAGAGTCGTAGAATTAGATCTTCAAACCATACCAAGTACCCCGCAAGAAGAGCGCGACCAATGGGAAATGACTTCCCAGAGCACAGTAGAAAGGATTAAGGAACTCACTAAGGAATGCAAACAATTAAGTAGCAGTAGTGCACAAATACATGAGAACCTAACCAAGAATCCTGAATTGCACAAATTGGAGTCGCAACTCCAAGAGGCGAAGCATGAATCTGAAAAGTTACACATCTGAAGGCCCTATCACCCATAGAGAAAATGAAATGGTCTTCCAAGCAGCGCATAGCACAGCAGCAGATCCATATAATCCAGAGCAAGGTAATGGAAGTAACTCAACAAATTCAACCTTTGCAGGATAAGTCATGTTAGTTATTTATAGAGATCGAGAACCAAGGAACAGAGCTGGAACAGGTCGTGAATTCAGTAAAGAAACACCTAGAAGGGTCGGTGAATGTCGCACTCATCCAAGGGTTTGCCAAGCAAGAAGAAGTTACAATGCAGCAGGTCGAAGCATCTCGAGCCAAGATCGAGGCGTTCGAAGAAGAATTGATTAGACCCGAGTGACTCGAGATGAGTCACAAGTGAGTGTTGGGGGCCTGTTGGCCCTTGACCAAGTTGTGGGAGATACTTGGTCATATTTGACCATTTTGGAGACTTCGACACCCTATCAAAGGAAGCGCTCAATACGAAGCAGAGATCACGAGATATCAATCCACTTTTGGGCCCCTTTTTAGGGTTTGGGTTAATGTAATGGGAAAGGGATGTCGGTCTATGGGTTTACCCATGCTTAGGCCCACTTTTGTATGTATAAGTAGATGTCTAGGAAAGGTAGAAGAGAGTTGATGGCTTAATGCTAGTAATTATATTTGTGTGATTGGATGTGGATTGTAAATGTTCTGTGCATGATTGTAAGAGACTTTCAAAGATAAGTGCAAGTTGTTGTAGGAGGTTGTCAAAGGGTTTGTGTTGAAGCGCAAGGAAGAAGGATCTAGTGAGCTGCACAAATATTTTGTCCTGTGCAGAGTGAGGATTGTTGAGGCTCTTTGTTGTAACTTCTTAACCAAGATAATAAATAAGAAGAGTTGGTGGATGTAGCCCCAGGGTGGGGGTGAAGCATGTAAATCTGTGTGTGATGCTTTGTGCTTTGATTCAATGTGTTTACTTCTTATTCTGCTAAGTTATTTCATATTTGTAGGAATATATGATTATTCTTTGTGCTCCTAGATGTGTATGAATGTTAGATATGATGTTTATGAATATGCTTAGTGTCGATCTACTGGATTTGATCTAGCTTACTATTTCTAAGTGCTTGAATACTATATATTAGTGTGAATGTTGTGAAGATCTATCGTATAAGAGAAGTGGTTATTGAATTTATCTTGAGTAACTAAAGGTGATAAGTGTTCTAGTAAGATGTATAATCACAAAGCTGTGTCCTTTCTAAGGTTGTAGACACCTGAGTCTTGCAACCACCCTTGCCTCTACCTCGGGTGAGACTTCATCTGCTTCGCAGGTGTTGCCGAAAGGGTCGGTAGTGATCCATATTTTATGAGCAGAATGAAATGAGTATATATTATTAACAGATTCTTAACAAAAAATAATAGAGATACATCAAAATTGGTTTTCTATTCAATAACGAAATAAGCTGAAAATGCAGCGGAAACAAGCTTGTTGGAATTGTGGCGTCTTATCTCTAAGAAGAGATGTGACGACAGCGCACATTCACCAGAAGAAGGTTACAATGAGGCTCTAAAGGCCATTTTACAATAAGAAAGAATGCCAAAAACCTTACACATCCAAAAACCTAACCCTAGGAGATGAAGCGCCAAAAGTCATGTGGGCCCCATTTGGGTAAGTTAGTACATCAACTTCCCGGGGTCGTAACTTTTTCATACAATCTCCGTTTTAGGCATGTGATAGCTCGTTGGAAATATATCATTGACGAGATTAATTTTGTGGGATCAATAATTCCCTTGATTATAATTGAGGAGCTCGGTACTGAAAAAAACTTCATTTAGGACCTCAAAATGGCCCCAGAAGTTAAAACTGCTAAAAATAGTAAATTGCCAAAATTGTCAGAAAACTATTTTCAGCCAGTTTGAAAAGGTGGGTGGCCACCTATATCTATCTGGATAAATCCTCCCTCCTTAGGAATAAATGGTATCCATTGTGTTCAGGTCCCCCATTAGATGAGGAAATTTCTGCTGAATTTGGCCCGGGGTGAGCCACTTGCCTTGGTGTAGAAGTCACCCTGCTTTGACGACTCGATAAGGCTGGATCCTTTGTTGTCAAATGACCTTGAACTATCTGTCCAAAATATGATCAGTAGATTCATGTTGTATGCATTCGGGGTTCAACTCTGTTGGTGTCATATGTTCTGCTACTTTTGAGGTGTCCAATAATGGTGGGAAATAAGGGCGAAGGAGATCCACATTGAACATTGGGCGTAGGCCAAGGAAAGAAGAAATGTTGAGTTCAAAATAATTATCCCCCATGACCTTGGTGATAGTGTATGGTCCATAATGGAGTGGGTGAAGCTTTCGATGGGGTCCTATAAGGCGTTCTTTCTGCAAGTGCAACCAAACTTTGTCGCCCACCTGAAACTTATGAGGCACCCAATGTTGATCATGGCGTTGTTTGTACTTGTCATTGGACTTCTATAGGATATCCTGAACCTGTTGGCGGATGTGCTAGATCCGCTCAATGAACCGGGTGGCTTTGTCAGCTTCAGTTGGAGCAGGACATCAGTCATTCGAGGTGACCGCAAGGGGAAGTGCAATATCTATGGGACCCAATGGTTGGAATCCCAACCCCACTTGAAAGGGGTTGTGGTTGGTTGAGCTATGTAAGGATTGGTTGTAGCTATGTTGGACATAGGGAAGGCTCTCATCCCATGTGCGAGGGTTCTTTGAATTATAATGTGAAGGATGTGCACAATCATTCGATTTACAACCTCGGTTTGGCCATCTGTCTGGTTGTGGAAGACCATGGATTTGGTGAGCTTGGTGTCCAACAGTGACCAGAGGCTCGACCAGAATGTGTTGAGAAATCGACTATCTTGATCTGAGACAATGGTTTGTGGGATTCCAAAATGTACCCAGACACATTCAAAGAAGAGATTGGTAGTGGCCTCTACTGTGATTCTCTTCTTGCAGGCAACCATAATCGCCATCTTATAAAAGCGATCAACAACCACAAAAACACAGTCATTTCCCCACTTGGTGGATGGGAGGCCTGGCATGTAGTCCATTGAGATGGATTCCCATGGCCTTTCAGGAGTAGGAAGAGGGGTGTACAGGCCCTGTTTCTTAGTGGTTGGTTTGGAAATAACGCAGGCAGTGCAGGACCTGATATACTGGTCGACCTCTTGTCGAAGTTTTGGCCAATAGAAATGTTTCTGTAGCATCGCCACTGTCTTTTCGATGCCAAATTGTCCTGCCACCTGACTGTAGTGGGCTTCCCAGATCATCTTCGCTCGCTCACTTGAAGGAACACAGATATGGCCCATATGACACAACAACCCATCCTGAAGATGGAAATTATCGACAAATGTATTTGCGCCCATCATTTCGTAGGCGGTGGTGAACTCAGGTTCTTTCCCATAGAGTTGGGGACATCTAGATGTCTCATGGCCACAATATTCTACCACCATGGTGAGTGTCGTGACTAGCGATCTGCTGAGGAAATCAATGATGCGATTGGTGCTTCCTGTTTTATGGTTGATGTTGAGGTGGAATTGCTGCAAGTATGTGGACCACTTTTGATGGCGGTCATTCTACAATTTTCCCTATGTCTGCATGAATTGCAGTGGCTTATGATAAGTGTGGATGACTGTCTCCTTCCCAAGAATGTAATGTCTCCACTGGCGGCATGCTTTCACAATGGGGTACATTTCGTTTTCGTAAGTAGGGTATGTCAGGCTGCTAAATTGTAGCTTTTAAGTGTCCTGAATCACTAAATTGTCAAACCAGGGTTGGTATACTTCGAGCTGATACACAGTATGTGCAGGCAAGCGTCTAGTCTTTATTCGAATGCTATCCTAAAAATAAAGC
>ML784389.1:985445-1004893 GCA_009831015.1 Picea engelmannii
ATACCTTAGGCGACCCTTTTGAGTGGTAAAAGGGTGTTGATTATATCCAAAGGAGGTCAAAAAGGGTGGTACTGGCATAGAGTTGGAGGTCAATGGTATGTAGTATGGGCATAGAACATAGTCAAAACCGGGGACCAACAGGGTACTTACAGACAGTATCTGACAGTGTCTCACTATGATAGGCCATGGGGTGGCCATCCTGACTGAGAACGGCACCCACAGCATAGCCTCAAGCTTTTGTCTCGAGCTCAAAGGGATGTTTCAGGTCTCGTAGTGAAAGTATTGGGGATGAGCACAAGCGCTGCTTCAAATCATCGAACTCTTGTTTTTGGGACCGAGCCCACAAAAATATTTCCTTACCACCACCCTTGTTTATTTGGATGAGGGCCCATACAATATGGAAGAAACCAAACACGAACTTGCGGTAGAAATTAGGAAGTCCCAAGAAGCTCTGAAGCTCAGTGAGTGTTGTTGGGGTTGGCCAGTCACGGATGACTTGGATCCTGGTTGGATCCACATGTACGCCATGATTATCAATGATGTATCCTAGGTAATGGAACATGTCCATGCTGAAGGAGCATTTTTTCAGGTTGGCGTATAGATTGTGCTGTCGCAGGGTGTGCAGAAGATGCGGAATATGCTGCAAGTGTTTGAACCAAGTGTTTCTGTAAATTAGAATGTCATCCAGATACACCACTACAAAATTATTGGTGAATGGTCGCAGGATATTGTCCATCATTCTCATGAAAGTGGCTGGAGAATTTCTCAAACCAAAGGGCATGACCAACCATTCAAAAAGTCCTTCCTTTGACTTGAAGGCGGTCTTCCATACATCTGTCTGTTCTATCGGGACCTGGTGGTAGCAATACTTCAAATCAATCTTACTGAAGTATTTGGCCCCCGTGAGTTGATCAAGGAGGTCATCCATTCAGGGAATCAGGTACCGGTTTCTGATAGTGATTTTATTCAGAGCTCGGTAATCAATACAGATTCACCAAGTTCTATCTTTCTTCTGTACCAGCATGATTGGGCTTCCGCAAGGTGATGAGCTGGGGTGGATGTGCCCCTTGTGGAGCAATTCTTGGATCTGTCGCTTGATCTCCTCATTCTATAACAAAGAGAGATGATAGAATGTCCCATTGGGAAGCAGTGGGGGTCAGATTGATGGGGTGCTTGACTTGGCAGTGCAGAGGTACCCCTGTAGGTGAGGAGAAGATATCTGAGTATTCTTCCACGACCTTATCTACTTGCTTCTGCTGTGTGGAGAGGTTGGCCATAGAGACCCTGGATGTGGCTGCCATCTTTCGCTTATTCTAAGAGCCAATTATGAAGAAGACAAACTTCCCCATTTGAGAGATGACCTTCTTGCATTGCTTAGCAGAGATCAAGGAAATAACACTAGGTGGGACTACCTCAGGTATCCTATACAATTTCCTGTTCAAAGTAATAATAACACTATGAGGCCTAGACTCATATACAACATGACATTTCCATAAATAAGGTTGGCCCAAAAGAACATCACAAACTTTGAGAGGAGAAACATCACACAGTACCTCGTCTTTGAAGGGTTTGATGTCGTACGACAGTCGGCACTGTTGGCTGACGCATAGATCACTTCCTTGGCTGAGCCATCGAATGGTGTAGGGTTGTGGGTGCAGCATTGTTGGCAGGGCCAACTGCTTGACGACCTTTGTTGAGATGAGGTTCTTTTGGATACCACTATCAATGATGAAGTACAATGGGGTGCCTTTTACCCACATCTATGAATGGAAGAGGCACTCTCCTTCTTCTGGATCGTCTGGTTCACCAGGCTGGAGCTTAGTGGTAGAAACAGTGGCACTGGGTTCTGCGTCAATGATCCATCTTCCCCTTTCTAGTTCTGTCTCAGAGTCAAAATCCACATCTGATTTAGAGGCTCTAACTTCAGCCACCAATGACTACTTTAAGCGATAGTCAGCAGTTTTATGCCAAGGGCTCTTATGGAAGTCGCACCACTTCCCGGTGTCTTTCTTTGTCTTTCTAGTGTCCTCCTTTTCTTGCAACTTGTACTGGTTGTCCTGATACTGTCCATATTTTCTCTGTCCTTTGTTCGGTGGGTCGGGGCCTCCCTTTCCTGGCTTTTGTTGTGAGGGGTTCCTAGGCGCAAATTGTTGAGTCTTTTGTTTGAGCTTCTGCTCCATTTTGATGGCATATTGGTAGGTCGCGCCCAAGAATGAGATGTCTAGAGCATGCAAACATCGTGATACTTGAGCACCAGATATCGCTTCTTTCATATACGAATCAAAATAATCCTCCCACTGCACACACAATCAAATTTAGTAATCACTACATAGTGGCCAATTTATCGTTGTCAGAAGAAATATTTGTTGCATGAAATGTCAATGTCCATACAGCCTGTCAAGCATAGTCGAGCGTGTCTCTTCCTTGAGACTTCTCTACCTCTCGATACATTTCATTTATGGTGTCATAAATTATCAAGTACACTCCTTTAATATATTATGGAAGGCAATCTATCGCGGACGGATCCCATCTGGTCATTATACACACAAATATTGGTGAAGTCAGTTAGTGGATATGCACATAGATATTCTTCAAAACTTCTTTGGATTTATCAACACCACCTCTTAATTGTTGTTGTGAAGAGTTCAACCTTGTCAACTATTCCAAAGAGGTCATACATATCGTCGATAATCATGATAACATGACTCACTTTCGCAAAGGTGAGTCTGAATGCAGAATGGTGAGGCTCAAATGCGATGAAAGAATCCCAAGTGTAGTATTCCACATGATGATGTCGAGTGAAGGTCATATGAGGTGAACCCGAATCTTTCCACCATCTACACATACAAATTTAATGGAATTTACTTTATTGTACTACTAAAATCGACTTCAGGAAGATATTCATTGAAACGCACGACATCACCTCAAGAGACAGTCTAACTCTCCCTTTTGTAAGAATTGAAAGATGTTGAACTCTAGTTTTGCAAGTTCTAGAAGTTTCTCAGTCTTCATGTATGATTTCCTGAACACAAAGCAAAGTATCCATTCAAAATACTTATAAATGAAAGAGGAGGTGTCAATGTGACTTAAATACAAAGCTATGAAAGGATGGTACTAGTCATATGTATTATGAGTGTCCTATCCAAAGACGTCAATGTAATTCCTTGCTTCAATCGTGGAAAATTTGTGTGCTAACCTTGTTCCAAAATGTCCCCTATCTGCAATTTGAAACAATAAAATGCATAATGAAACCAGAAAAAGTGGTCTATGTGTGAATGAGATAATATGTAATATTAATAGTCCTCACCTCTCATGAAATACTGGAGACCGGTGTCTTTTGCAGAGCTTCTTTCAAATATTTTGTGGAGAAGATTTTAGCCTCTTCCATGACTTTCTCACCGAGAAAATCAATGAGGGAAGCACGATATAAATTGAAAATGCTTCTCATGTCTCCCTCTGTCTCACTGGGAGATCATGCAAACTACCCATTTTGATCTTTGAAATGTTTCAAAACATCTGCAATCAAAAGATATTTTTTTATTAATCTTAGACGACAATTTGGCCATCATTCTTAAATAAATTCAATGAATGATTTATTAATGAAATGTGGATATATACCTATAGAGACTAGGTATCCATGTAGTTGAAGAGTTCAATGCCCCAAGGCAGTTGAGTTAATATCAGGAACAACACTTTCTACCCCACATCCAATTCCCTTTTGGTTCCAATAATTGCAGGTCAAAAGAATGTGTCATTATAATCCTGTGTATTCCTTATGTAAGCATAAATAAACAATGGTGACTGACCTGTAAACATAATCAAGGGCTGATTTTATCTCATTTCTGAAATTCCTGTTGATCCCCAAATGTTCAAGACTATCAACCATCCAAAGGTGTTGAATGAGATCATTGAGGGGATTGAATTCTCCGTCTTGCAATGACATTGAATTGATCTTCTTTACTTCATCAATCAGTCTGTCAGGAACCGATGATAGGTATGGAGGTAAGATTCCTTTAATTTGTTTTGATTGTGATGGTATTGCTCATTTTTATAACAAATGTTCTCATAGTAAAAAGAGAAATTATGAAGGTTACTCAAAAGGAAAACAAACATATAAAGGAAAAAGAACTACAAAGAAAGTTTTCAAGAAAAGCTTATGCACCAAAGAAGACATCTTATCATCAGATGAAGATGAAGTCAATGACAATGAGACAAGAAGAGTTCTATTCATGGTAGTAGAAGACTCTAATAAAGAAGAATCTGAAGAAGAATATGAAGAAGTTGAAGAAGAAATTGAAGAGGCAGAAGTTGACTACCGAGAAGAATTGATGTGTGCCATAGAAGTTATCATAAGAGAAAAGAAGAAAAACAAGAAACTACAAGCGGAACTAGACAAGAAAAAATATACTCAAGAACTAGAACAAATGATCACAAATTTGAAGGTTCAAATAGAAGAAGATAAAATAATTGAAGAAGCACTCAAAGAACAGCTAGAAGAAAAGGATAGGAACATTGGAAATTTGGAAGCAGAGATTGTCACATTAAGAAAGGATATTCAAAAGAAAAATATGAATAATAGCTCAAAAGTTTTGGATGACATTATCAACAGTAAAAAATATCATCTTGACAAGTCCGGACTTGGATACAATCAAACAAAAAAGGGATCAAGCTCCAAAACAACAGAGCAAGAAACATATCCAAAAATCTATGTATAAACAATCAAAGGGGATAGGAAGATATACAAGGAAGTTTACAGGGACACTCCTCCACTGAGAAGATTCATATTTCAGAATAAACAATAGACAGATAGGACTCAAGAAGAAGAAGGATTCATAAGAGCACGTCCTTTCAGAAGATCTTCAACTCCTGGGACATAAATTTGTGAATTGCAAAGCTAACAATAGGAACATAAACAACTTTGAAAGTCATACACAAAAGGGTTATCCAAGAAGGCCTACTGAAACACACAGAAGAAGTTACAACAGGTTTGAATCTTTGAGCACTAAAGCGGAATGTTACAAATGTAACAACTTTGGACACATGGCCAAATATTTCAGAATGACAAACCCTCCTAGAGAACCGCAACAGAATAACAACAGTCTCAGACAGGAACCTCAGAAAAGGACATGGATAAGAAAGCAGAATCTGTATAGCAATGAGGAATGCACACTCTCTCTACAAGCTAAGCGGAAGAAACATGGTTGGGATGTTGACAGTGGTTGTTCAAAACACATGACAGGTGATAGAGACAGGTTGTTGGAAGATTGGTTGTTGTCATTGATGTCAACAATAGTCATTGGTTTTGGACCGCCAGATTGATGAAGGTATTTGGAAATGAAGGACAATCCACATGCAGATACAACACCCATGGATGGATGATATACATCATTTTATTTTCGGTGGTATGTGGCACATCATGTGGATCCTCATGGTTGAGGATAAATGAATTTTTGAAGATGACAAAGTGAATTGAAGAAGGAAATACAGGTCGGCCCCGAAGACAATTAAAGAAAAGAATTACAAAATATGAAAGTGTTAGGCCAGCCCTAATGTTAAAATAAAGTGACATAAATGGTATAAATACATATCATTATACATTTATTTTATATATAAGTCGAATTTCAGAGGAAATCATAAGTAAATAAGGTCAAATTTCAAGGGAGGATGAAGTCTTTTGGTGATGTGTTCTAAGGTATGTTATTTATAGGTCATCTTACCATTTTTGATATAAATTTTTTTCTAGAATGATTTAGATGGTGAAATTGATATGGTATTGAGAAGACATATCAAGGTAACTTTGGTAAAAAAATTGTCTCTTAATTCACTACAATTTTTGAGATACACTCTGTGGAAGATAGGGATTTTGAATAGTCCTGAAGCTAGTCAATAAGCAGGTATTCCGTGTAAAACAATAATAAATTATTCGTAGAGAATCCAAACGAAGTGATACCAATTTAATTGGAAAGAGGAAGGACTTTAGTTTCTTGTGTGCGATTTTTCGAATCTGATGTTAAATATTGAGCGTGGGACATTCTGTACAAGTTTTCTCTCCTGAATAAACCAGAATTGAATCAAGGTCTAGCATTCTCTCTATAACTTCCTTTTGGGAAGGATTCAAGGAGTGTCAATTGGAGAAGTTTTAGAGAATACATTGAGTAATATTTTCTACAGGATCAGAGTATTCCAAGAATTGAAGAATTGTATAAGTTGAAGAAGTCTCAGGAAGCATTATCAGGTTCTATCTGATGGTTGTGATGATTTAATGTAAAGTTTTATTATTTCTCCTATATTCTTGGGTGGAAGGAAGGAGAAAATATGGAGAGGTCAATCCTCTCTTGATATTGGATGATTGTGTCTTCCTCTAGGAGGTTTATCCCTCCCTTTATATTTGAAAGTTGTAGGTACCTTTGGAAGTCATTACTTCCCTTGTGTTAGCGTCAGAAGTCACTCCTGGATTGCTTGCAGGAGCAGAGTCTGACACCCATCAGTTTAATGTCGCGATTTTAAAGGGGTGATCAAATGGATAGAAACTCAGAACAATATCATCTCAACTCTGAAACTATGCTGGGTATGCATGGACGAGTGAGGTCTTGGTAAACTTCAAACAGTGAGTTGCAACAAGGGTGAGTAGATGGAAGACTTTTATAAGAAGGGTGCAAGGGTCTACTGTAAGCATCAGGCTTCTAACAGACTGTGAGAGAAAGCATATGAAGACAAGATCTTCTTATATCCAAATGCAGGAAACCAGAGAAAACAACAATGCAATAATAAATCATTTACCATAACATAATTGTGCTAATTGATACGAAGCATTCGATCATGAACTCTTTGGCAAGAGATGAAACATAGATGAAAAAGGGAAACTGTTTTTCATAAAATAAGAAATCTCAAACACAGAGGCACCACCCAGAGAACTAGAATGGTTGCTGAAACTTTACAGTCGAGAGCTTAGCTCTACCATCGATAGATACAAAAATGGCGAAAACGCCTTCATATACGCAAACTAGCAACAACAACAAAATCGATACGTAGCATTAAAATCTTTGCGTCTGCATGGATTCTGACAATCTGCAGTTGTGATCTTTGAATGGTCGTGCAACTTATGGCAGACGCGATCGATCTTCTGACAGTTTCATCGGCGAATCGACGTGCCTTTAATTCATTGCCGGACTTTTCCATTATGGCGGAGGCGATGTCTAACCACCACCAACCTCTTTAATAACTGCTTCATTGGGATTGAGAATGGCCTGGCCAAATCAGCACTTCGAGATGTGGAAAAATCCTCACGCTTCCACCTGGCATAACTGAATGGCTTGGCGAATAGGCATGGAGGCCAGCACGAAGGATGGGGCGCATGACAGGAGTGGTGGCGTCGGATCATGAGGGCATGAAGGAAGTGGCGAGGTGTGAGAAGGGCGATAGAGGAGGGCACATGGTGGAAGACAATAGGCAGAAGGGGGGGGAAGACGAGAGATAATGGACTTTCTCTTTAGTGAGAGGCTGACGTGGAAAGGAGCGGGACACATGGCAAGCAATGAGTGGATGATGAGAAGGAAGGAGGACCACGCGGACCAAAGAGGGGAGGTGGATGGATGATACATGACAGCAGGAGAAAGGTGGTTCTGGAAGATGACATGACGGGAGAAGGGCCCACACAGGCTAAACAAAAAGCAGCTGAGAATGATGGAATCGCACGAGTGTCGTTGATATGAGCGCTAAGATCTCGGCCGTCGAAAAGATGCGCCCCTAATTCTAGACCCCCCCCTCCACTTAAAGGTAGAAAGGAAAGGGGGGTCCAGAATTGCCTTTATCGCCATTGATCCCGGCATGCCGATCTGGACCGTTGAAGAGATGCGCCCCCGATTCCGGACCCCCCCCCCTCCGCTTAAAGGTAGAAAGGTAGGGGGGGTCCGGAATCCCATATGCACCATTGATCCGAGCACGCGAATCGCTGCCGCTCGGACTTGCTTGCCGCTTACCACAGGTGCATTTGCGTTCAAAAAATAGGACAAGTGGGGTTTAACCCATTCTTCTGTAGTCTAACCCCCTTACAAGAAATATCGCTAACATTTGGCTCCATGGGGGATAGAGTCATCCCTGTGATGCTCTAAGAACTCTTTTGCAGATTCAATGCCTTTGTTGTTGGGATATGGAGTCATTTATTAGGCTGAAAGAAAAAACAAAAACAATATTTACAAAAAAAAACAAAAAGAGCCGAATGTGGCTCACAGAAAACATTTTTTTAAGAAATGCCCATTTACTGGGCCATTGAAAACTTCTTTGCCTTCCAGATCCTGCAACCTATAAGTGTTATTCGAAAATACTTCAAGGATCTTGAAAGGCCCAAACCAGAGGGCATCAAATTTACTGTGTTTTCCCTTTTCCTGCCTGGGTGCATCCCATTTGAGCACCAGATCACCCTGCTTGAATTCTTTCTTTTTTCTCTTCCTGTCAAAAGCCTGCTTGATCTTCTGCTGATGATTGTAGGCCCTATTCATGACCTTCTCTCTAATCTGCTACACCTCCACCATCTGATAAATCCTTCTGAGTACATGGTTAGGTTCCCCTTCAAAGTCCTGGAGGAGATTTTCCATAGGTAAGGCAAGCTGAGTGGGGAAAACAACCTCTATTCCATAAACAAGTTGGAAAGGAGAGACGCCCAGGGATTTCTTGGTTGTCACCCGATCAGCCCAGAGAGAAAATTTGAGCTTTGAGTCCCAGGCCCTTTTATTGTCCTCCAGTAGCTTCTTAATGAGCTTGATCGGACTTTTATTGGAGGACTCTGCTAGTTCGTTTCCTTGAGGATAATAAGGAGTAGAGTGAATCAGTGAAATATCAAACTATTCACAGAACTTGACTAGAGGCTCAAACCTGAAGGGGGCGGCATTGTCAGTGATGATCTTGCTGGGGAAGACAAATCTAGAGATGATATCTTCCAAGAAGCTGATAATCACTTTGTGAGAAGTGCTTCTGGTAGGGACAGCTTCTATCCATTTGGTGAAATAGTCGGTTGCAGTTAGAATCCATCGGTGTTGGCCATTTGAGGGAGGATGAATTTCCCCGATGAAGTCCAATCCCCACTGCTAAAAGGGTGCAGAGACTACCACAGGCTTTAATGGAAGGGATTTCAGCTGTTGTTTTCCTATGAATTTCTGGCATTTGATGCAAGCTCTGACTTCTCTATAGACATCAGTAAACAAAGTAGGCTAGTTATACCCAGCCCAGAGGATTTTGTGGGCTGTGGTCTTCCAAAAATGATGACCTCTGCAGAGACTGCTATGGAAATCGAACATCACCTTCTGGGCTTGCAGCGGGTCTAGACATATTAATAGTATCCCCAGAGGGTCTCTCCAATACAAGTCTTGGTCAACGAGACAATACCTCACCACTTTGAGCCTCAAACCTCTGGCCCTACTCTTTCCTAATCCGTCAGGGGGCTTTAATTCTTGCAGAAAATACAAGATATCCTTGTACCAGGGACATGCTTCTAGTGGTATGATGGTCTAAGGATTCCTACCAGATGACTCAGCTTTCTCATTGATGAAGTTAATCCCTAAATCCTTGCAATTGGATTCAACCAGCAGCTTGGCCAAACCTTTCCCCTTTATCAACTTGGTGGGCTTAATCTCCAAGTCAAATTCCAGGATCTTGGTGATCCATTTACCTCTCCTTCCGTCTATGTCAGGATGTCTAAGAATGTACTTCACAGAAGCCAAAGGGACATATGCAGTGATCTTTGAATGCAAGAGATAGACTCTGAAGGCTTTAAGATCCTTCACCAGGGCATAGGCCTGCTTCTCCATGATCTCGTAACGAATCTCTGCATCTCTTAATTCTTTACTAAAGAAGGAAATAGGTTTCTCTTGCCCTTGATCATTTCTCTGCAATAAGACTGTTGTTATTGTATCACAAGAAGAAAAAGAAAAAATCAGAAAATCTTTGGAATAATCAGGACTGATTAGCACATGTGTCTCAGTCAACGCCTTCTTTATTCATTCAAAAGATTCCCTGGGTTCAGCAGTCCATTTCACTTCATTCCCTTTCCTGAGCATGGCTGTGATGTTTTTCACCAACTCAGCAAAATTCGAGACAAATATTCTTAGAAAATTTATCTTCCCCAAAAAGGCATTAACCTCCTTCTTAGATTTGGGAAGTGACAGGGTCTGAAGTGCTTCTACCCTACCAGGATCAATTATCACCCCCTCTGCTGATACTATATGGCCTAATATCTTTCCCTCTTGCATAGAAAACAATGATTTCTTGGGGTTTAAAGATAGGCCATACCTCCGACATTTCTGGAAAACCTTCTTCAAGTGGTAGCGGTGCTCTTTATCAGTCTTGGAAAAGACTCTTATGTCATCTAGGTAAATCACCACAAACCTATATTTTTCTCCGATGAAGGCTATGTCCATGGCTTGTTGAAACATGGCTCCTACATTCATCAACCCAAAAGGCATTTTGGCATACATGAATGTGCCCCAAGGAGTGGTGAAGGTTATTTTTTCTCGGTCCTCAGGCATGACTGATATCTGATTGTATCTAGAGAAACCATCAATCATGGATATTCTGGAAGCACCGGTGACCTTCTGCAATAAGTGCTCCATGTTGGGCAGGGGATAATTATCTTTCCTTGAGCTTCTGTTCAGGCTTCTGAAATTGACACAGAGCCTGATTTCGCCATTTTTCTTCCTTACTGGGACCAAATTGGCCACCCAGTCAGGATATCTCAAGGGGACAATGATTTGGGCATCTAGCAGCTTCTTTACTTCCTTCTCCATGACAGGTAGTAGCATGGGATTTATCTGTCTTAGTTTATGCCTGAATGGCCTGGCCTCTTCTTTCAGTGGGATCTTGTGCTCAATGACTGATGTGTCGCATGTTTTGAGGTCTTCGTAGGTCCACACGAACACATCAACAAACTCCCTCAACAACTCAGTATATTCGACCCTCTTCTCCTTGGTCAAGCTCCTTGACAATTTGACAAACTTAGGCTCCTCTGGTGTGCCTATGTTGCACTTAGTTGTGTCATCTTCATCTCCTGAAACTCTACCCTTTACTGCCACATCATTCCCATCGAACAACCTTTCCAATGGGATTAGTCCTTTTGGTATGTGATTGCTTGGTAGCTGAATAATCTGGTGGTCAGAAACTTTATTCAAAAACTCTCCAGGGCGATGGTCAGGTTCTCCTTCAATGTCAATATCTTCATCTATGTGTAATGTAGAAAAGTTATCAACGGATTGAAGAAACTTTTCAATATCCTTATCATCCTCAAATACCTTCCAATGTTTGACATTGTCTAGTACAGAGGGTCTATACTTTATTTCGACATCGGATCTGACAGTGGGCAGTGTGGGAACCTCAAGAAAACTAGCTGTGACCGCTAAAAAGTCGACTGAAGCATTTTCCTCCCTTGGAATAAAAGAAATGTTAAAAGCCAAGAAGAAATTATCCACTAGGTCCCATACCTCATTCCTGTAATTCCTGAGACGCGAATGTTTAGCCTGATAAACATTTTTCACCTGTTGGATGATCAATTCTGCATCTCCAAACACAACCATCTCCTTAATTCCCATTTCCTTTGCAGCTCTTAATCCCAGAACCAGAGCTTCATACTCTGCCACATTGTTGGTGACTTCGAATTCCAGCCTGTATGATAGAGATATGGTCTCTTGACAAGGGGACACGAATACTATCTTGACACCTGCACCCATACTGGAGGAAGCTCCGTCAAAGAACATCTTCCAAACATAGGTGGTTGGGGGAGTCATCTCCTGATTGAGAATGGAATGTTTTCTGATTTGCAAAGGGGCCTTAGGAATCTCAGTGACCTGTAACAAACTAGACCCTAAGTCAGTGTCCAATGCAAAGATGGGGTGATTAGTGGGGTTCACTTCGTCACTGACTATGTAGGCTAGCTGGGATTCTCTGTACAATCTCCTATGTTCCCCTCCAAAGACTGGAATGGTGTCATATGTGAGATCCATCTGTAACATCCCTCCAAGTCTCTTAATCCAATACCTTGACAACAACATGCCAAACTTGGGGGGAACATCAGCTACCACAATATCCATGACCATACTTTTCATGGGCAGCTGAAACAAAGAAACCACCAGGTCCTTGATGACTCCAAGACACTGAACTCTCCTGGAGTCAAAAGAATAGAGGTCATGATAGGCTTGGGTGACTTCCAGTCCTAATTCTTCCATAACATTTTTGGGCATGAGGTTGTGAGAGGCCCTTGAATCCATTAAGAAATTGTGCAGCACTTTATCATGTACATTCAGGGAGGTGTAGAAAGGAGGGGATGAATCATCTTTGTCTTCTACCATGGGGCCTAGGACAACTGATGGCCTTTCATCTTGGAGGTTTATGGAGTCTGTGGGAGGACATGAGGCTTCAGATTTCAAAAGGTCAGAGAAGCGTTTTTTGAATTCATCATGTTTGATTAGCTTGGTGAGGGGCACAAGGATTCTGATCTTTTGAATCTCTTGTTCGAAATTGAAAAAAGACATAGGCTTTGGGATTTATCTAATTTTAGGAACATGATTATGGACAATGGGAGAGAGAGGTTGAGCCTTCTTGCCTCTGTGATCATCTGCTACTTCATTAGCAAGTTTCTTTGTTCTAATGGATTTCTCAGGAACATCAGGTGTTGCTACCCTTTTGTCGGACCTCAGGTTGTACCTACCTCGACCGCCACTAGCTTTGTCTCCCTTGCTCAATTCATTTAGCTGACCATCCATGAGAGATTCCTCTTATGTTGATTGAGTCAGATGAGGGAAAGGGGGAGTGACTTCTAAATAGTGGATTTTAGGCTCAGGCTCGTCTGTTTCCCCTTCTTCTTCATCAGCCACAAAATTATTATGAAAGGGAGCCTGAATTCTTTGGTCGTCCCTGTCTCTTCCTTTCTCTCTGTGCATAGTTGGGGGAGAAATATAATTTGGCCTTCTGAAACCCCCTTTGTTCTTGGCTCTTTGAGGGCCCTTGTTCACCTACTTCCTTTCCACCTTCAATCTTTCCATCTCTTCTTTCATAAAGTTCATCACCTGGGTCAGCTCATTTACTTGAGGGTGGGGCAGTGATGGGCCGGAAGTTGAGGCTTCCAATTTTCCCTTTCTTCTGTCTGCGTCGGCCTTGTTCCTTACCATGTCAACTGCTAATAGGTTGGATTCCACTTCTATAGTTGCATCTTTCATTTGAGCTAAGGAGGTGGCTCTTCTTTCTCTTAATAAGAGACAGAAATCTGGGTCAAATGCACCAGCATAGGAAATTTGAGCAGAAGCTTCTGAGGGTTTAATCTCTGCTGGAATCTTATTATACATTTTATTGAATCTTTTGGAGAAGTCAGAGACAGACTCTCCATCCATTTTCTTCAGAGCCCCAAACTCTGTCATGTAATACATATAATCCTTCATGTCTCCCCATTGTCTCAGGAAAACACTATCCAGAGCCTCAATTCCAGCAATAGATCTGGGGGCCAGTCCTCTAAACCATTTCCTAACCTCACCATCCAGGCTCTGGACAAAGACTCTCATCTAGACATATTCATTTTCAATGTTTAGGTTGTCTGCATAACTGTAGAAAGCAGCCAAGTGCTCTTTTGCAGTTATGTCTCCTTCTCCCGTGAACTTGGGCATGTATTTCAAATAGTCTCCAGCAGGGAGAGGATTCATGGGATGGGGTAGGATTAAAGGAGCATATCTAGCAGCGAATATGGAATCCATTCTGTTCGGAGGGGGATTAGCACCAGCCATAGGAATATTAGGTGGAGGAGAACTAGGAGGAGAAGGAGTGTGAACGGGAGATGTCAGAAACGAGGTTCTCGAAGGAGAAGACGGGGAAAACAGAGAGAGGGCTAAGGGACCTGAATGTGCAGATGCTCCCCTCTATGAAACAGTAACAATAGAAGGAGGGGTAGTGAAACCTTCTGAGGAATGAGGTCTTAACCAAGGCACATCTTCCAGGGAGGGGGAAGTGACAAGGATCTCTCCCTTTGATACTAGACTAGGAGGGGAAAACTCAGCAGGAACACTCTCGAAATTCAGAAAATGGGAAACCTTAGAGGAAGGACGACTAGGAAGCTGAGAATAAGAAAATGGAGTTTTTACGGAAGGAGGTGGGGAAATACCTAATTCGGAGGTGAAGCTTTCTCCTTGAGGGGCCTTTCCTTTTCTAAGAATCACCTCCGGATTTTCTTCAGTTGTAGCCAGGGGCAGTTATGGATGGGACCGCGTGTGTCTGTCACTGGAAGCCACAACTAACAGTGGGTTAACTTCAGTGGAGTCATCACAATGGAGTCACCAGGTGCACAGTAGAAATTTCAATAGTTCTGATGTCTGATACATCTTCAGAATCAGTTGATCATTTTCGTTCAATCCCGGGGAAAATATTCAACTTCGTCCCCGACAACGGCACCAGAAATGTTAGCGTCAGAAGTCACTCCTGGATTGCTTGCAGGAGAAGAGCCTGACACCCATCAGTTTAATGTCATGATTTTAAAGGGGTGATCAAATGGATAGAAACTCAGAACAATATCATCTCAACTCTGAAACTAGGTCGGGTATGCATGGACGAGTGAGGTCTTGGTAAACTTCAAACAGTGAGTTGCAACGAGGGTGAGTAGATGGAAGACTTTTATAAGAAGGGTGCAAGGGTATGTTGTAAGCATCAGGCTTCTAACAAACTATGAGAGAAAGCATCTGAAGACAAGATCTTCTTATATCCAAATGCAGAAAACTAGAGAAAACAACAATGCAATAATAAATCATTTACCATAACATAACTGTGCTAATTCATATGAAGCATTCGATCATGAACTCTTTGGAAAGAGATGAAACATATATGAAAAAGGGAAACTGTTTGTCATAAAACAAGAAATCTCAAACACACAAGCACCACCCAGAGAACTAGAATGGTTGCTGAAATTTTACAGTCCGGAGCTTAGCTCTACCATTGATAGATACAAAAATGGTGAAAATGCCTTCATATACTCAAACTAGCAACAACAACAAAATCGATATGTACCATTAAAAGCTTTGCGTGTACATGGCTTCTGACAATCTGCAGCTGTGATCTTTGAATGGTCGTGCAACTTATGGCAGACGCGATCGATCTTCTGACAGTTTCATCGGCGAATCGACGTGCCTTTAATTCATTGCCGGACTTTCCCATTATGGTGGAGGCGATGTCTAACCACCACCAACCACTTTAATAACTGCTTCATTGGGATTGAGAACGACCCAGCCAACTCAGCACTTTGGGATGTGGAAAACTCCTCGCGCTGCCACCTGGCATAACTAAATGGCTTGGTAAATAGGCGTGGAGGCCAGCGCAAAGGATGGGGTGCATGACAGGAGTGGTGGCATCGGATCATGAGGGCATGAAGGAAGTGGTGAGGTGTGAGAAGGGCGACAGAGGAGGGCACATGGCGGAAGACAACAGGCAGAAGGCGGGGGAAGACGAGAGATAATGGACTTTCTCTTTGGTGAGAGGCTGACGTGGAAATGAGTGAGACACATGGCAAGAAACGAGTGGATGATGAGACGGAAGGATGACCACGCAGACCAAGGAGAGGAGGTGGATGGATGATACACGGCAGGAGGAGAAAGGTGGTTCTGGAAGATGACATGACAGGAGAAGGGCCCATGCAGGCTAAAAACAGAGCAGCTGAGAATGATGGTATTGCGTGAGCGCCATTGATCTGGGCGCTAAGATCTTGGCTGTCGGAAAGTTGCACCCCTGATTCTGGACCCCCCCCCGCTTCCGCTTAAAGGTATAAAGGTAAGGGGGTTCCAGAATTTCCTTTATCGCCATTGATCCAGGTGCGCCAATTTGGATCGTTGAAGAGATGCGCCCTCGATTCCAGACCCCCCCCCTTCTATTAAAGGTAGAAAGGCGGGGGGGGGTCTGGAATCCCATATGCACCATTGATCCGAGCACGCGAATCGCTGCCGCTCGGACTTGCTTTCCGCTTACCACAAGCACATTTGCGTTCAAAACTTAGGACAAGTGGGTTTTAACCCATTCTTCTGCATTCTAACCCCCTTACAAGAAATATGGCTAACACCTTGAACAATAACTATTGATTATTTCTCATATATTGTGCATGGTTTATTGTGGTGTATTGGTGTAACTATTATACTATTGTTCATTTCTCATTGGATATAATTGAATGGTTTAATTATAAGTTGAAAATAAATAAATATTTGTACTTGATATTGATTCACCCCCTCTGAGTATCAACAATTGGTATCAAAGCAGGTTGCCTTGAGAACAGTTTAACCACTGGAAGGAAAATCCTGAGCAGAGATGGATGGGCATGAGCACATTTCAAATGGGATTCAAATATTTGATGGAGGAAATTATGCATACTGGAGTGATAGAGTGAAAAATTACCTAACAATGTTGGGAGTAGACATTTGGTACTCCATTGTAAATGGATATGTAACCCCAAATAATGCTCCAACCGATCCAAATGAGAAGAATTTTATGAGTTGTAATTCAAAATCCAGACATGTTATTCTAGGAGCATTGGAACCAACCATTTCTAGAAAAGTGATGGGTTGCAGCACTGCTAAAGAGATATGGGACAAACTCAAGAGTACCTAAGAAGGTGATCCAAAAGTTAAGCAGGTCAAGCTTCAACGACATAGAGAAGAATTTAAAAATTTGAAGATGAATGAAAATGAAGATATTGCAACCTATTTTCTTAGAGTTGATGAAGTTGTTAATGCTATCAGAGGATTAGGTGAAGAGCTCGATGAATCCTTGATTGTACAAAAAGTGTTGATATCACTTCTCTTGAAGTATGATGATAAGGTCTCTTCCATTGAAGAAACTAGGGACTTGACCAAAATGATAATGGATGAATTACATGGGTCTCTTATAGCATATGAAATGAGAACAGGTACAGAAAGTGACCAGCCAAAAAATGAAGCAACCTTTAAATCCATAAAGAAGACAAAATACAAGGATAACAACCTTGATGAAGAAATAGAAAAAATCGTAAGAATGTTCCAGAAGGGAAGTGGAAGATACAAAGGTAAGTCTCCTCTCAAATTCTTTAACTATGGTAGAATATGACATATTGCTGAAGTTTCAACAATAAAAAGAGCTTCTACTCCAAGGATGATGACATCTCCTCAGATGAGAGTGATGAAGAAGATAATGATGGAGGAGAATTGATCTTCATAACCCAAGAAACCTGGGATGATGATCAAAAGAATTCTAAAGAAGAAGAAATCATTTCTGAAGAAGATTCATATGAAGAAACCAACCTTGATTCCTTTTGGGGATACAAAGACAATGCAAAGAGTGAACAAGAAGATGAGAATCTTGAAACATTGAAGTATGTTGAAACTGAAAATAGAAAGCTTGGAAACAAAAAAATAATACTAAGAGGTGAATTGAGTAGTTGTGAAGAAGAGAATTACAAGCTTGAAAAGGCCATTGATAGCCTGAAGGAACAATTATAAGATTATGAAAAATTGAAAGAAGAATTGGATCACACAAAAGGGGAGCTACTATTGACAATAACAAAGTTGAAAAATTTCGAAAAAAGCATTGAAAAATTAGATGAAATCCTTAGCAATCAAAGATCTCCAAATTAAAATACAGGACTAGGATACAATGACAGTTCGAAGACAACAAAACAAGAGAAGGAAGATGAAAATGATGAAACCAACACTCCAGAACAAGTTTAACAAGAAGAAAGAAGACTAGAATTTAGAAGGAATGAGACATCAAGAAGATCCTCTCCCATCATGTATGAAAGAAATCATTATGAAGGAAACTACAGAAGAATAGATCGTGAAACCAGATGGACCACACCACAAAGAAGATCACCTACTCCTAGGTATCAAAATTTATTTCTTGGACATTGTTATACTTGTGGAAATTTTGGACACAAAACAATCAATTGTAGAATCAATGAAAGGCATAATTATGCAAGCTACATGAATGGTGAAAATAGTAGATATGGAAATGTTTCTAGACCTGTCAACAAAAATTATAATCCATTTGACCCATTAATGGATCAAAATATTGCATGTTACAAGTGCAATAATCTTGGTCACAAAGCATGAGATTGCAGAGAGATGAAGGAAGATAATCGTATGCCAAATGTGTGTATACCAACTACAACATGGAAAAAGAAATAAATTCCACAAAATGAAAACTGACAAATAACATTGGTCACCAAAGAATGCAAAAAATAAGATGAATGGTTCATAGGTAGTGGGTGTTCATCTCATATGACCAGAGATCAAAGGAAATTTGTCAGCTTGAACAAAAAGGGTGGAAATGTTGCATTTGGAGATGACTCATCTACCAAAATAATTGGAAAAGGAACTGTAAAACTTGGAAGTGAAAATGTAAAATCAAGAAAAGTCCTATTGGTTGAACATCTGAAGCATAATATCCTCAGTGTCAACAAAATATTTGATCAAGGATACACTCTTATGTTTGACTCCCGAAAATGTAAAATCAAAGAAAATAACTCAGGAAGATTGGTTGCAACTGTAACAAGAAGACCGAACATATACATCCTATACATGAAGAAGAGAGAGAAGACAAAATCCACACAAAATGATTCCAAGGAAGAAAAAGTCCCGAAGACCAAAAATAAGGATGAAGTATTATTGAGTGCCACATGTTTAGGGGGAGCAATCCCAAAGAGGAGAGTTACCATTTGCCAGTAAACTCAGGGGGAGAAGCCCTACCCTTTTCCATTATTGTAAAAGGGGGAGAGAAATTGGGGTCATGATGATAGGGGGAGCATGATTGTTGCCATCAATGACAAAGGGTGATATTTTTGGAAGATTAGTTGTTTTCATTGATGTCAACCATAGTCATAGGTTTTGGACCGCACGATTTATGAAGGTATTTGGACATTAAGGACAATGCACATGTAGATACATCACCCATGGATGGATAATATACATCATTTTGTTTCCAATGGTATGTGGCACATCATGTGGATATTCATGGTTGAGGAGAAATGAATTTTTGAATATGACAAAGTGAATTGAAGAAGGAAATACAGGTCGGCCCTGAAGACAATTAAAGAAAAAAATTAAAAAATAAGAAAGTGTTAGGTCGGCCCTAATGTTAAAATAAAGTGACATAAATGATATAAATACATATAATTATACATTCATTTTATATATAATTCAAATTTAAGAGGAAATCAGAAGTAAATAAAGTCAGATTTCAAGGGAGGATGGAGTCTTTTGGTGATGTGTTCTAAGGGATGTTATTTATAGACCATCTTACCATTTTCGCTATAACTTTATTTATAGAACGATTCAGATGGTGAAATTGATATGGTATTGAGAAGACATATCAAGGTTCCTTTGGTAAAAAAATCATCTCTTATGCGCTATAATTTTGGAGATACACTCTGTGGAAGATAGGGTTTTTGACTAGTCCTGAAGCTAGTCAATAAA
>ML784389.1:1018244-1034547 GCA_009831015.1 Picea engelmannii
TCATATTTTATTTGATGACTCTACCCCACCTTCTGTAGAGAACATCAAAGTCCCACATCAGGAGCTAGTTACCAGCGTTCAGTCTACATATTCTACAGTGGTATTATTCATTCCAGATTCTGCTACGACCCTTTTCCACTATGCAGATGGATATTCTTATCTAGATCCACATGACAGGTGTCGGTATTTGGAGCATCATTTTGATTTGGTTATTAGGTTACAAAATCTTCCACGTGGAGTTCACATGAGCACTTGGACATGGGACCCTGGCTTACAATGGTGGTTGGACTACATCAACATGGTGGCTTTCCTTTCTACATGGGACCTTGGTTCTCCAGTATTCTTCAGCATTATGGTCCACAATTATCCATGGGACCCTAGTATATGGTTGTACATCAAGCGTTGAGGACAACGCTTTCATAAGGGGGATGGAATGTAATGTAGCTAGAGAGGTAGTGGGGGGGCCAGAGGGCCCATAGTGATAATAGTGGAGGTCATTCAATGTAAAGTGAACTAGGTCCACTATATTATTAAATAAGTCTCACTATTGTAGTTAGATATAATAAATGTAAGAGGACTTCTTAGAAGGTTCTACTTCTTGAAGATTCCTCCTCTAGAATGTTCTTAGGTGATGGTAGCACTATATAAAGGGGTTCAAGAAATGTAATGAAACATGAAGAGAAGTATTGTGTTTGGAGCGATAGCTCAATAGGAGGATGCCCCCTCGAAGAGGCAAGTGAACATGAGAGGATCCCTTCCATAATAGGATCCATTGTATGGTGTTGCCCTACCTCAAGGGTTTTCTTCTAATAAAGTGTGGTTTCTTCTATCTTGCTTTGTGGATCTGTTGTGTATTCAATATTTGTGGTGATTTTATTGGTAGATCTATTCAGGTTCTTAACATTGTCTTTGTACACTTTCATCAGATACGGTCGAGATCATTCTCATGGAAGGCATGGAAGATTTACCTCGCCTAGACATTCCAAGAGTTGGGATTGTTGTACAGAAAGTTCCAAGAGTTGGGATTGTTCTATAGAAAGGATTAAGCTTATCAGTATAACTGATCAATGATTTGGAGGCCAACAGGATGATAGATAACATATCCATTCCTTCTCGCTATAATAAGATAGGTTTTGTCCTATGGGAGAATTCAAATTAACGAACTAAAATCCATACGGTAGAACCTAGTCACTGTCGTTCCGTTTATATAGAGCTTTACGCCCAGGCAGGATACTCAACTTTTGTTGTTTTTCTCCGAAATGTTCGATCACCTAATCAGTTGCTCAAGCATCACCTAATCATGTAGATCAAGATCAAATTATATGCTTTTGAAATTGCATTCATATTATTAGCGAAATGAAAGGTTGGTGTATTTCCTACGTACACCAATTATATGCTTTTAAAATAATGAGATCACCGAAACAGTTGCTCAAGCATCACCTAATCATGTAGAGCAAGATCAAATTATATGCTTTTGAAATTGCGTTCATATTATTGGTGAAATGAAAGTTTGGTGTATCGCCTACGTACACCAATTATATGCTTTTAAAATTGTGTTACATGTCCATGAAATCGTTGGAAGAAAAAATGACATTTTTGTCATATACTGGTGAAATCATGGAAACGAAAATATTGACAGTTGCCATTTCTAGGTGAAAACACTTTATCACATGTACAAGGCCATGGCTTAAGACACCGAGAAAATAAAAAAATAATACTAATGTGATGTTTTTCGGACATTAAGAAAATATATATCAATATTAATATTATGCTTTTTTAATATTAAAATTAAATATTTTCTTGGATTTCAAATAGTTAGTTTCTTTTTTTTCTAAATTTAATCCAGGATGCGAAGATGTTCAAGAAAGTATCAATTCAATTATTAAGTCAAGTACAAGGTGTTTCACTTATTGGCGAAATGAAAGGTTGGTATTTCAATTATTGGTGAAATGAAAGGTTGGTGTTTCAATTATTAAGATGTTCATATTATTGACGAAATGAAAGGTTGGTGTATCGGCTACATACACCAATTATATTCTTTTAAAATTGTGTTACATGTACATGAAATCGTTGGAAGAAAAAATAACAATTGTCATTTACTAGTGAAATCGTGGAAAAGAAAATTTTGACAATTGCCATTCCTGGGTGAAAACACTTTATCACATGTACGAGACTGGCGTAAGACACCGAGAAAATAAACAAATAATACTAATGTAATGTTTTTCGGACATTAAGAAAATATATATCAATATTAATATTATGGTTTTTTAATATTAAAATTAAATATTTTCTTGGATTTCAAATAGTTAGTTTCTTTTTTTTCTAAATTTAATCCATGATGCGAAGATGTTCAAGAAAGTATCAATTCAATTATCAAGTCAAATTCAATTATTAAGTCAAGTACAGGGTGTTTCAAGTACTTAGGGTATCCTTTAAAACCTAATGAGTATGGAAAAACCAATAAAGTCAAGCCAAAATAAATAATTGGTGAAATAAATGGTTATCTAGTGGTGGAAGATTGACTTTAGTACAATCACTTCTATAGGTTATTTTTCACATATTTTTTTTTCTCACACATACTTTAGCATATATTCTAAAAGGGGTTCTTGATAATAATGGGATAAATGTTTTTAGGTTTTATGGTGGGGTGACTGCAAGCTAATGATGGTCTCTCATCATAGGTTAAGTTGGAGAGATTATTCAAGGTACTTTTACAATGAATTTTATTATAGTGTAAGAAGATGAAAGGTAGGAAATTGAATTAGCTTTTGGAATATAAAACTTTTATTCATAGAAATTGTGAATAACTATGTCAAATTTGATTTTTTTATAATAGTGGTATATTATTTTTCCAACAAAATATAAGGTATATGTGTTTCTTGTCCTTTTTATTTTTTTAGAAATTTATAATATTAATTTTGTATTTTTTTTAAATTATCATAGTCAACATATCCATCGAATTACAACGTTTTTGCTGTGCATGCTAAGAGGGTCTTAACATGATGAAAACCATTTCTTTGTTTTTTAGATCGTAGATATCGATCTCCTCTAGTGTGACATATAACTCATTCGATAAATGGTTAATCTACAAAACATTATAGCAAAAATAAGAGAGGTATGTATTTTATGATTTTAATATATATGTCAACACAAAAATAGATTAAAAATAGTAAACACTATTAATTTAAAAAACAATTATTAGGTTTTTGGATGTCTAGCGTTTTTTACATTCCTGTTTATTGTAAAAAGGCCTTCAGAGCCTCATTGTAATCATCTTCTTGCGAATGAGCACAATTGACACATCTCTTCTAGGAGATAAGTCGCCACCATTCCAGCAAGCTTGTTTTCCGCTGCATTTTACAGTTTCGGCTTATTTCCTTATTGAATAGAAAACCAATTTGATTGTATCTCTATTATTCTGTGTTAAACATCTTTTAATAATTTGTATTCATTTTGTTATGCTCGTAAAATATGGATCATAGGACCGAAGATAGATGCCTTCTTTGTCATTTCAAATTTATTTCTACAAACAAGGCAAGAAATTGATGATGTACCTTTACCAATACTTACCATTATTTTTTAATACAATCCATACATGTTTCTGTTAAAACAAATCATCCTAATCAATCAACTAATTGTTGTAATGTGTCACAAGGGAAAGAATTAGCTTGAGCATACACCATGTATACTAGAATTGTCAAAACAAAATCATAGTAACTCTCCAAAATAGAGTGTGTGTGGTTGGTAAACTAACGCAAAATAATGAAAAGAAAATCATCAAAATATATTTATATGTACTCTTGCTTCAAGTAAATGCATTTTGGTAGTAATAGAAAACTATAATTAAATATTTAAAAAATAAATTAAAATTGTTGTGAAAATATATGCTTTTTTTTTTATATGAGTATTATCTACCACACATTTAGAACAATTTGTATTGATATTGTGAGACTTGACATAATGATATTTAATCTTATATCTTTATAACAATATTTAATCCGAKCTATGTTTATTAAAATTAAAGATAATAATTTGAATGACAATTATATTATTAATAAAAAGAAGTTGAAATGTTACATATTTTTTTATAAATATTAATTTGGTTGAAACAAATTATTCTCATATTTTGAATATTTAAAAGAGAAAATGAAAAGAGAAAAATCTCCATAATGAATATCCTCATTGAACTAATCCAAGAACACCATGAAACTAACACACTTAAACAAAGTACCAACTTCTTGTAGATTTGAGATGTGGTTAGAAAGCCACGGGTTCAAGGAGGTTTCTTATCACAAAAGTCTTTATTTCAATGTTGGAAATGTTGTAGCCATCTCGGTATTTGTACCCATGATGGAAAATTCTATTGATATCAAAAGTAGGTTTCTTGCAAGACATGGGAACATTGGCGTCTGGTTTCAGAAGCTCCCAATTTAATTCTTTAATTACGTCACTGATCATGGCATTGATATGATTGAGAGCATATTCCTCTGTTTCTCCAGGATTGTCTTTCATGTAACAAGATATACATGAAGCTTATTCTCCATGGGACTTGCTATCCTGGATTCACCATGCCAATATCATCATCCCATTTAAAGTTTAAATATCAATGGAAATATGGAATACAAATGTCTTGCAATTGATTTTGACAGGGAGTACCTTTGACAATGGCGTATCACCCTGTAATCGAAGGACGGTGTTGGCCCTTGACCAAGTTGTGGGAGATACTTGGTCATATTTGACCATTTTGGGACTTCGACACCCTATTGAAGGAAGTGCGCAAGATGAAGTAGAGATCACGGGATCTCGGTCCACTTTTGGGCCCCTTTTTAGGGTTTGGGTTAATGTAATGGGAAAGAGATGTTGGCCCATGGGTTTACCCACTCTTAGGCCCACTTTTGTATGTATAAATAGATTTCTAGGCAAGGTATAAGAGAGTCGATGGCTTAGTGCTAGTAATTAGATCTGTGTAATTGAATGTGGATTGTAAATGCTTTGTGCATGATTGTAAGAGACTTACAGAGCTAAGTGTAGGTTGCTGTAGGAGGTTGTGAAAGGCTTTGTGCTGAAGCACAAGGAAGAAGGATCTAGCGAGCTGTGTAGATCTTCTATCCTGTGTGGAGTAAGGATTTAACTTCTTGACCAAGATAATAAAGAAGAAGAGTTGGTGGATGTAGCTCCAGGGTGGGGGTGAACCACATAAATCTATGTGTGATGCTTTGTGCTTTGATTCAATGTGTTTACTTCTTCTTCTACTAAGTGCTTTGATATTTGTAGGAATATATGCTTATGATTTGTGCTCCTAGATGTGTATGAATGTTAGATCTGATGTGTATGAATATTATTAGTGTTGATCTACTAGATTTGATCTAGCTTACTGTTGTTAAGTGCTTGAATACTATAGATTAGTGTGAATGTTGTGAAGCTATTTCTTATAAGTGAAGTGGTTATTGAGTGTATCTTGAGGAACTAACGGTGTTAAGGGTTCTAGTAAGTTGTATAGTCACAGATCTGTGTCCCATCTAAGGTTGTAGACACCTGAGTCTTGCAACCACCTCTGCCTCTACCTCGGGTGAGACTTCATCTGCTTCGTAGGTGTTGTCGAAAGGGCCGGTAGTTAGAGATTTGATGGTGCACTCTTGTAGAGTTGAACCCTGGGTCTGCCCCTGTGCCAACAAATGGTTCTATTTCCATGACCAAAACTGTGATTGTTGGGAACTGAGAAAGAAAATATTTGTGCAAAGATTCGATCTAGAAACCGTAAAATCTCTGTGCATAGATCTGTTTCCCTAGTACGCAGTGTTCTACTTAACCTATGAAGCTTTGTGCCAAAAAAGAAAGGTCAGATCTAGAGAAAAGAGGTAAGATCTGTACTCTTTGTTCTCTGATAAAGGTAAGAATAGTCAAAAGTTTTTATATCTAGAAGCTTTGTGCTCTGCAAAAGTAAAATAAGTTAAATTTTTTTGAGTATGGAACTAGGTATGTTTGATAGATTATGTCCTAGCTTGGAAACTAGGGCTCTGATAGATGATATAAAGTTTGATATGAATAGATCTAATAGATATGTTATACCTATGCATAGAAAGAATGTCTGGACTAACAAGCGGATGCAAGATCCTCGAAAGAAATTTTTACAGGCTAGCTACCATAACCCTAGTGCAAAATACAAAAGAGGTTGGGGATCATTTAAAAGAAAGAGAGGATTAACCCTCTGTTATAGTTGCATAAGGCTGAGACATATTGCTAAGGAATGCTCTGGTTGAAGACCTAGTTGTCTCTGTTGCAAAGCTTTGGACCATGAAGTATTAGATTTCCTTAGAATGATTGGTAAAATTGAAGGCATGAATCTGAAAGAAGAAAACCCTAAGGCAGATCCAGAAATAAAAGAACCCCATAGAGAATCAGACAAGATGTTACTACAGATACAAGACACCTTGAATGATCAACGACATGTTAGATTATCAGAGGTCTTTAACAAGAAAGAATGCATCAAGGTAAGAATAGGAAACTTCAACATTGATTGTGTTCTAGATGAGGAAACACAGGTGAATGTTATGACAGAAAGAACTTGGGAAGCTATAGGGAGTCCTGTTATGACCCCTTCACTAAGTGGAATAGGGTCATTCAGAGGGAAACTAGTGAACCTATGTGGAAGGCTCAATTAGATATCTATGAATGCTAATGGAACTTCAACAGAATAAGAATTTGAGATTATCAAATTTATTGAGGAAAACGCCTCGTTTACTATCTTACATGGAAATCCTTGGATTGAAAGAGATCATGTTAGAAATAAGGAAGAAGAAAAAGTTTTAGAACAACAGAGACAAGAGTTAAAAGACTTCATGAATAGAAGGATCGTGCAGTTGATTAAAGAACAAGAGAACAGATTGAAGCTATATCACACTAGGAACCCAGATGTCAAAATTATCAAAACACCAGAGGACTCATATAAGAATGAAGTTTCTATCTCAGATAAATATGAGATGTTATACTTGAACCCTAAGAAAGAACCTCAGCAGCACAAAGTAACTATATCCAAAGAAAATAAGAGCCAAAACAAGAAAAGAACTACTGAGAGGAAGCTCACTGGAAAGAAAGCTAGAAAGTTAAGTAAGAAGAAGGCAATGATTGAAAAGTTGCAGGAGATTCCAGATAGAACATCGCAGAAAGAAAACTTGCAGAATGGGAGCTTCGTCGAGATATCAGAACAACAACCTATGGCACTTCGCCACAACGAATCGATATATCCTTTGGACCAATATACCCATTTGACTTCCTCCCCAAACAGATAGAAAAACATTAAAGGATCATCAATAGACCGTTGGACCACACCATAACGGAGAGATCAACGTTAATGGAAGATTCATGCCCGTTGTAGGTAGACCGTTGTCGAATTTCTTATTTAGTTGTTCGTGCCATGCACGAAGAACACTTTTTCCAATTGAGAATTAGAATCCAACCGAATAGTAGTTGTATACAGTGATCATTGTGATCTGGTTGGTCATCCTAGTACAGTATCTGAGATCATTTTGAACCTCGACTAATTTTTCTTTCCGATCACGTATGTTTGACTAATTTAGTGCAGCCGAAGAATCTACAAGAGAGGTGCTCACTAGCCTCAGAACCGAAAGATTCATGTCGGAACAAGGGTTGTCTAAGATTTACATGCATCATCGACGAGAGGAGTGCAAGCCTCCCATTGACTGCTCGAGAAGGAACATCCCCAGCTGGTGCATAATGAAAAACCAAACATAAAGATGATATGGCCAATGCGAGGTTGGTTCCATCCATCCTACCTGCTTACATACCACCTATGAGCAGTGCGATCAACAGAGATAGCATGCCTAGAGAATTTGAGTACACTCTAGTCACTGTGTACCTACCGAAAGGTGTACGCGCAGTCCGCGCAGATCAAGACAAGATTGTAACATTGAAGTTTAGTGAATTCAACCTGGGGGATCGTAAAGTCTTCAACACACTTGCCCCGTAGAAGTACCTAACTAGAACCAAGGGAAAAACTTGAAGATCCTCCTTTAACAATCGACTATGAACCTTGCGTAGTCCACTCTATTGAACGTCATGAACATCCCACATTTCAGACGTCACCAAGAAGTAAATGCTTGTGTTAAGATACTCCTGGTGAGCTACCACGAAGGATACCTATGGTTGAACCACTGCATCACATTTGATCCAGTGTTGATCAATAGGATCACAGGTCTTAGCATGCAGGGCCCTGATCCCCATGAATACTATCCTAGAAAGACCGTAGACCACGCTCTTGCTCGAAATATCAAAGAATCTTATAGCGATGTTGATAAAGGAGTGCAAGGCTACAAGGTAGCCTCTATTTAGAGTGATGCAGTGCACCTTGCATTTCAATTGATTGCAGGGAATCTCATTCGCAAGAATCGACCCATGCAAGTATCAGTCTTTGTAGTTGACCTAGCAGGAAAGTGCACAGAGGAACTACAAATGAACTGGGTGAAGTACCTGGTGAATCAACTAGAGATCGACTACAGATAAGCCCAAGATCAGGGGCATGAATTCCATTTTAGCTGGCTCTTGATACTTATATATTTTGTTGCATTGGAGCTACTGGAATATGCAACCTTCCCGGACCTCGACCCTTTTGATCCCTTAGCCGCAGAGTAAATTACCTTATGGTACTTGAATGATATGAGAAAACAATGGAAATCTAATACCGTATTCCATGCCTACTACAATCAGTTGAAGCGCGCCATCTAGTTTGAGCCTCAGATACCCCTGAATACCCTCTTTAGGTTCAAGCCCTTAATGAATTTTAGCGTGGACTGCCACTTCATTTACATAACATCACGCACTGATGAGAACAAAGAGTAGTTACAGTCTTATTATAAGCTCACAAAAGAAGACCTGGAGGAAATCACCAAGGAATGGTCGGCAGACCTCCTTGTTTCAATAGACCCCACAGAATTTTCTGACATCAACAGCCCAAAGGATGTAGAGGATACACCTGGGCCCAGAAAGATGAAGAAAACAACGAAGATGAAGAAGGATGAGGAAATACAGGATATAGACAAAGTATCTGTATGGACCACATCCATTACACCCGAGCAAGATGGTAATGATGAAGAAGTCGAAAAGAGGCCAGAAGATGAAGAGGAATCGTCGAAGAAAAGGAAGGTTTCACCTCTGAAACCTTCCTCCTGAAAGAAACCTAGAACCCCTGTAACCAAGATGAATACCATGCTCACCCCATATGACTTCAGTTTCCTCCTCGCCACTATGAACAAATATATAGAAGAAATAACAAAAAATAAGGAAGCCAAGAAAGAGGCAATGTTCAACCAAATTGAGAGAGAGCTCTAAGGACTGTAGCAAGCACTTTGGTGTAGCAGCGTAGTCTCCACTGCACCCCTGCCAGAAGGAACAACATAAGAGGGAGATGAACCAGTTTAACTCTGCAAGATTGCTGCCACAGTCGAAGCACGCCTTCAAAAAACACAGGAAGAAACCACGGAGGCCACCCAAGCCTTAAAGCAAGGACAGGAGGAAATCATCGAGCAACACCAAGTTGCGCAACAAGAGAGGGATGCTCTCAAAGAAAAATTGGAAGAAGATAGAGTGAAGATCGGGATTGAAGAAGTAGTCAACAGAGCACTTTTCTCTTTGATCATCTTAGAGAACAAATCAGAAGAACCCTTAGAATGCCAAGTGTTGAAGCTTGCTGAAGTTATTCATCAAATTGAACAAAGAGTCATAGAATTAGATCTCCAAACCATACCAAGTACCCCGCAAGAAGAGAGCGACCAACGAGAAATGACTTCTCAGTGCACAGTAGAAAGGATTAAAGCACTCACTGAGGACTGAAAACAATTAAGTAGCAGAAGTGCGCAGATACATGAGAACCTAACCAAGAATCCTGAATTGCACAAATTGGAGTCATTGCTCTAGGAGGCAAAGCATGAATCCGAAAAGCTACAGGTGCATCTGAAGGCCCTATCACCCATAGAGAAAATGAAATGGTCTTCCAAGCAGTGCATAACACAGTAGCAGATCCATATAATCCAGAGCAAGGTAATGGAAGTAACTTAGCAACTTCAACCTTTGTAGGATAAGGCATGTCAACTATTTATAGAGATCGAGAACCAAGGAACAGAGCTGGAATAGGTCATGATTTCAACAAAGCAACACCTAGAAGGGCCAAAGAATGTTTCACTCATCCAGGAGTTCACTGAGCAATAAGCAGTTGCAATGCAGCAGGTCGAAGTAGCTCGAGCCAAGCTTGAGGCATTCAAAGCAGAATTGATCATACCTAAGTGACTCGGGATGAGTCACAGGCGAGTGTTAGGGGCATGTTGGCCCTTGACCAAGTTGTGGGAGATACTTGGTCATATTTGACCATTTTGGGGACTTCGACACCCTATCGAAGGAAGCGTGCAAGACGAAGCAGTGATCACGGGATCTCGGTCCACTTTTGGACCCCTTTATAGGGTTTGGGTTAATGTAATGGGAAAGGGATGGTCGTTTGTGGGTTTACCCATGCTTAGGACCACTTTTGTATATAGGAAGATATGCTTATGATTTTTTCTCCTACATGTGTATGAACGTTAGATATGATGTGTATGAAGATGCTTAGTGTCGATCTACTGGATTTGATCTAGCTTACTATTTCTAAGTGATTGTATACTATAGATTAGTGTGAATGTTGCGAAGCTCTGTCTTATAAGAGAAGTGGTTATTGAATGTATCTTGAGGATCCAATGGTGCTAAGTGTTATATTAAGTTGTATAATCACAAATTTGTGTCCTTGCTAAGGTTGTAGACACTTGAGTCTTGCAACCACCCCTGCCTCTACCTCGGGTGAGACTTTATCTGCTTCACAGGTGTTTCCGAAAGGTCCAGTAGTGATCTGGATTTTATGAGCAGAACAAAATGAGTACAGATTATTAATAGGTTCTTAACACAAAATAACATAGATACAGTAAAACTAGTTTTCTATTCAATAACGAAATAAGTTGAAACTATAAAATGCAGCAGAAACAAGCTTGTTGGAATGGTGGTGGATTATCTCTGAGAAGAGATGTGATGGTAGCGTGCATTCGCCAGAAGAAGGTTACAATGAAGCTATGAAGGCCTTTTTGCAATAATCAAGAATGAAAAAAATATTACACATCCAAAAACCTAACCCTAGGAGATGAAGCACCAAAAGTCATGTGGGCCCTGTTTGGGTAAGTTAGTACATCAACTTCCCGGGGTCGTAACTTTTGCATACGATCTTTGTTTTAGGAGTGTGATAGCCGATTGGAAATGTATCATTGAGGAGATTAATTTGTGGGGCTCAATAATTAATTTTATTACAATTGAGGTTATTTATACGATAAAACCTTCATTCAATCCCTCAAAATGGCCCCAGAAGTTAAAACTGCTAAAAATAGTAAATTGCCAAAATTGTCAGAAAATTGTTTTGAGCCAGTTGGAAAAGGTGGGTGGCCACCGATATCCATATGGATCAATCCTCCCTCGTTAGGAAGAAATGGTATCCATTGCGTTCATGTCCCCCATTAGATGAGGAAATTTCTGCTAAATTTGGCCCAGAGTGAGCCACCTACCTTGGTGCAGAAGCTGCCATGCTTTGACGAATCGATAAAGATGGATCCTTTGTTGTCAAGTGCCATTGATCTGTCTGTCCACAATATTATCATTAGATTCCTATTTTATTTAGTCGAGGTTGATCTCTGTTGGTGTCAAATGTTCTGCTACTTCTGAGGTGTCCAATAATGGTGGGAAATAAGGGCAAAGGAGATCCACGTTGAACACTAGGTGCAGGCCAAGGAAAGGAGGAATGTTGAGCTCAAAAGAATTATCCCCCATGACCTTGGTGATAGTGTACGGTCCATAATGGAGTGGGAGAAGCTTCCAATGGGGTCCTGTAAGGCATTCTTTCTGCAAGTGCAACCAAACTTTTTCTCCCACCTGAAACTTATGAGGCACCCGATGTTGATCATGGCGTTGTTTGTACTTGTCATTGGACTTCTATACGATATCCTGAACCTGTTGGTGGATGTGTTGGATCCTCTCAATGAACCGGGTGGATTTGTGAGCTTCAGTTGGAGAAGGATATGAGTCAGTCGAGGTGACCGCAAGGGGAAGTGCAATATCTATGGGACCCAATGGTTGGAATCCCAACCCCACTTGAAAGGGGTTGTGGTTGGTTGAGCTATGCAAGGCTCAGTTGTAGCTATGTTGGACATAGGGAAGGATCTCATCCCATGTGCGAGGGTGCTTTGAATTATACATGCGAAGGATGTGCACAATCATTCAATTTACAACCTCGGTTTGGCCATCTATCTAGGTGTGGAAGACCGTGGATTTGGTGAGATTGGTGTCCAGTATTGACCAGAGGCTCGCCCAGAATGTCCTGAGAAATCTTTTAGAATATAGAAGATGGTGTGCTCATTTTACCATTGACAATACCCTCGTCACCCAACCATAGGCCGAAGCCTCCCTCCGAGCACCTTAACCTTGACTAAGAATTCCTCCGGAAGAAAACCCTAGGCTAGATAGCCAAACAAAGAGTAGCGCACATTTCCCCAATGATGGCGCATCACAAAAAGATTATCAGATAGTCTAAACCCTAGCCAAGAGATATTCAACCCAATACTGAAACTAGTTGTTGCTGCAACTGCACTTGCAACCCTCCTCCAAACCTGCGCACAAGACTGCAACTGCAGTGTGCACCAACTGGGAAAACTGCAATTCTGAGATGCTGCAAATGAGAACTGGCACCTTGTATTTATAGTAGTTCTGCTAGTTTTGTTGGGGTTGACTTCTCCTTCTGGATAAATTTTCTTCTTGAGTCGACAAGGCTTCTAGGGTTATTAGCCAACTCATTAAGGTTTCTCTTGCTTCTTGGAGTCTTCTATTCTTGTCAGGTTCACACGTCGAGGTAAATACCTCCCACAGCTACCATAATATTAACACTCCCTCATAGCTAGAAAGGTATTTACAGGTAATGGACTTGAGCAAAAAAACATACCATTTACCCAGTAGCATCAATATAGTCATCTAGACTATTTCATGAATAGATCATGAGCATCACCATCACCATCAGCTGCATCAACTCTCAAAAACATACTTCATATGAGTAATTAGATATGATGTTGGATAAGTCACTCTCACCATAGAGTTATACAAGAGGAATAAAGGTTCTAAACTGTTTTTCATCTGGAAAATCTATGTTCATCATCGATCTGGATGATCATTATCTCCAATAAACTGTTGATAGTCTTCAAGGCAATTAGAACAAGGATAGAGCACAACTGTGTCTATTAATAGTAGTACATAACTAAAATCCAGTGGTTCACTACCACATCAAGCAACACACAAGTACTTGATCAACAACGTATGGTTGCGAACAGTGAAACATATTCACCAAAGTAGTCCTCATCTACTATCATATAGTCTTCATAACAAACATTTGAGAGCATCCTGCATAGAAATAATGTTATGATATAAACTGATTTGCCTGGGCCAATATTTCACTCACATCTATGAGCTCTGAAAGAATATCCACCTCACGAATAGTGGAACATATCCACCACAGTAGTATATCTCTACTGTATGGAGATAGGTAGTCTCCATAACAATCATTTGATGCCATCCTGCATAGAAAAATATTGTTAAAGATAAACTGAATCCTCTAGGCCAATCTTTCACTCACGTTTGTGAGATCTGAAAGAATATTTTCCCTCATCAGCAATCGGTTATCTACCCTATTCTTCACAAACAAGGAAGAAGGATTATTTCTGATTTTTGAACCTGGACCATTTCTCACCCTGGGCCATTCTTCCTACACTAATTAAAGTGCACCCTGGAAAAATTGTATAAACCCTAATAAATGTTTGGACCATTCCCCACCCTGGGCCATTCCTCCTACACTAATTAAAGTGCACCCTGGAGAGAATGTATAAACGCTAAGGAATGACTGTCCCTGATTGTTGAGCCTAGACTATTCCCCACCCTGGGCCATTCCTCCAACACTAAAAAAGTGTAACCTGGAGAGAATGAGTCTGCCCTAAGGAATGTCTGTCCTGCATCAACCTCCAAAACTAACCATTCTTTTAAACTACTCACAACTGTGAGCTTCAAAAGAATGACTGCCCGACGAGGCAGACCATTCTACTTGACCACTACTCAGAGTGACTGCCAAGAAAAATGATTGTCCTAGACCACTCCCCATGTTAACCACAATGGGAAGTCACTGTCTATGATACATCAACAATCAGTCTACCTCCCATGTTAACTACAATTGGAAGTCACTGTCCACCAGAAATATCAGTCCACTTTTCGAACAAGAAAGCATCTGTCCAATCTGGACTATTTTTCAATTGCAAATATAAATTCTCCCTCCTAACTAGAGAGTTACTTAAATTACAAAAATAAATGTTTTTCAAAAATATTTTTCCGTACCTTCTCTTAGCTTGGAGAATCTTCTCGATCCCTGTCTTCTCTCAGAAATATACAAACTTGATTCTGGATAGAGGTTTTGTCAGAATATCTGTTGTCTGGTCATCAGTGGGAATATACTCGAGCTTTACCTCTCCTTTCTGGACTTCATCATGGATAATGTAATGATTGATTTCAAATGTGCTTTAGTCTGGAATACTGTGAAGGATTCATGTAGATCTGAACAATAGAGTATATCATAGTTGGAGAACTAGAACATATCCATGTGGCGGTTCTTCTGTCATCATGAGATCTGATCTTTTGAGTAGTCATCTTGATGTTATAGGAAATCTTCACCATGCTTTTGTTGTGCACTAGAGGTTCTCCACCAAGTTGTCTTCTTCTTATCTGCATACAGGAGTCTCTTTCTGGTATGTCTCAAAGTCTTGAGATTTCTCTTCATACGTTCTTTATTCAATTTCTCTGGAGAACATTCTTTGGATTTATCTAATGTAGAATTCCAACTCATGGATGTTGTGGATGATATAATGACTCATGTAGTCATATGTCTAGTGTACTGGAACAAGTAATCATCATAGTATTCTCCCTCCATCCGAGAGAACCTCTGGTTCTGGATCTCGCAATGCTTTCATTCATAAGTCTTCCATACATTGTTCTTCATCATGAGTTTTAGTTATTTTGCTTGATTGCTTTCATATCAGGCTTGGTAATATTGTGATTATTGATGTAATGACTGGTTGTTCTGGTCTTTCTTTATTTCTTGGAATCTTCATGTTCTTCTTCATGTTTTTCATTATCTCTTGGGTTCATGGAGATTCCATGTTCTAGATATTCCACTTCTTCCTTTCATCATAGGTTCACGGATCTGGATGGACAACCAGGAATACTTTAAGGATTTTCTTCAAAGAAGTCTTCTTCTACGGTTGAGTTGAACAAGTAATGTCTTTCATGGCTGCTACCATGGATATATACATTTCATAATCTTCAATGGATCATAGGATTATCTCTCTCTTAATCCTTGCTTCATGTAAGAGTGCATATAATCGGCTCCCTCCGTCTGATAAAGTCCATACTTCCATCTGTGTCCTCATTGTCTTCTACAATATATAATTGCCTCTCTCTATCTAACAGAGTCCATGCTTCCATCTTAGTTGTCATCATAAGTCTTTCTCCAATTTCTCTTGATGTCTGACTTCTAAGTCTCTTCAAGATTGATTATGATTTCAGCTTATCTTGTAATAGATTTCACATGATATATTTCATTCTTTCATGTGTAATATCTAATGATACCTTCTTTTCACCTTGTTTGTTCTTTCATAGGTATAGTTCTTCTTGGAACACATTATCTTCCAAGAGATATATATACAAGATATGTAGAGAGACAATACAAGCAAGATATGTACAAGAAATAAGAAGAGTGTTGCTACCTTTTTGTAGAAGAAGTCTCTTCCATCCTGCTTAGCCTTCTTTGTAGGTTCCTTTTCTTTGGCAATCAATGCTTCATGTTTCTCCTTCCTTTTCTTTATCTCGGGACACTGGTTCCTGTAGTGACAGTACTTTTGACAGTTTGCAAGATACCAGATATATAAAATATGCAGAACAGAAATGAAATGCTAGAAATGAAAGAATAACAGTAAAATATCCAACATAATCTTCACAATACACCGAAATGATATACGAAATAGCAACAGAAATAGCACTTTGAATCAGATAGCAATGTTCACAGGCCTCTTCGAGGGGGCAACCTCCAGTCGAGCAGCACTCTATTACAATAATATCCAAGCTAGGGTTTTTCATACCCTCGACCCTTATTTATACTAAATATGTCTATTAAGAGAAGCATCTAGAGGAAGATCCT
>ML784389.1:1040727-1070902 GCA_009831015.1 Picea engelmannii
GTCTAATGTTTATGACTGAGAAGAGATTTGTTAGGGCATCATACATCTTCATTGATGAGTCAAGATGGTATATGTAGGGTATCAAGTGGTATTTTATGGAATCCACTATGATACTCATGGCATTGATTTCAACATCTTTCAACTTCTCCATAGCTGCAACGTTCTGCGGTTCCTTCTCTTCTCCTTCTTTAAACTCTGGCTTCACGATCTTTCCTTTCACAATATCCAACACTTCATTCTTAGCAAGGATGAGGTCAATCCTTGTCTTCCATGATCTTAAGTTAGAGGATCCATCTAGCTTGTTCTCAGAATTCATAGAGTTCATCATGGCTTGCTAGACTTGGTCAAACCCTATATTTGACAAGAAATCCAAACATCACGTCTTGGCCTTCTAAGAGTACCAGGAGATGCGCTGGGCTAGGGTGCATTGATCTATCTGGAGATTAGGTCAATCTCGTCACTTAAGGTGCCTTGACAAGAGGTTTAGGGTTTCTACAACTATTTCTGTTAGTAACCCTAGCTGTAGTGCTTTTGGAAACTACTCTTGATAGTAACCCTAGCGGCAGTTCCTCAACAAGCTCAATGTCTAGTGGCTATGTTTCCTTCCAGCATTTTAGGCTAACTGAAGGGGTGTGGGCCCATAAGCTGTTAGAATATAGAAGATGGTGTGCTCATTTTACCATTGACTATACCCTCATCACCCAACCATAGGCCAAAGCCTCCCTCCGAGCACCTTAACCTTGACTGAGAATTCCTTCGGAAGTAAACACTAGGATAGATAGCTAAACAAAGAGTAGCGCACCTTTCCCCAAGGATGGCGCATCACAAAAATATGATTAGATAGTCCAAACCCTAGCCAAGAGATATTCAACCTAATACTGAAACCAATTGTTTCTGCAGCTGCACCTGCAACCCTCCTCCAAACTTGCACACAAGACTGCAACTGCAGTGCACACCAACTCGGAAAACTGCAATTCTTAGATGCTGCAAATGAGAAATGGCGCCCTTTATTTATAGTAGTTCTACTAGTTTTGTTGGGGCCGAATTCTCCTTCTGGATAAGTGTTTGTTCAGTATATTATTATTATTTCTGGCCGACTTCTTCTCTTGGAGGCTAATAGCCTAATATAAATATTATTCTTGAGCTGACAAGGCTTCTAGGGTTATTAGACAACTCATTAGGGTTTCTTTTGCTTCCCGAGTCTTTTATTCTCATCAGGTTCACACGTGGAGGTACATACCTCCCGCAACTACCATAATATTAACAAAATTGACTATCCCAATCTAAGACAATGGTTTGTCATATTCTAAAATGTACCCAGACTCGTTCAAAGAAGATCTTGGCAGTGGCCTCTGTTGTGATGCTCTTCTTGCAGGCAACCAGAATCACAATCTTATAAAAGCGATCAACAACCACAAAAACACATTCATTTCCCCGCTTGGTGGATGGGAGGCCCGACATGTAGTCCATTGAGATGGATTCCCATGGCCTGTCAGGAGTAGGAAGAGGGGTGTACAGGCCCTGTTTCTTAGTGGTCGGTTTGGCAATAGCGTAGGCAGTGCAGGACCTGATATACTTGCCGACCTCCTGTCGAAGTTTCGTCCAGTAGAAATGTTTTTGTAGCATCTCCACTTTCTTTTTGACGCCAAAGTGTCCTGCCACCCAACTATAGTGAGCTTCCCAGATCAACTTCACTCGCTCACTTGATGGAACACAGATATGGCCCAAATGACACAACAACCCATTCTGAAGATGGAAATTATTGACAAATGCATTTGCACCCAATATTTGGTAGGTGGTGGCAAAGTCAAGGTCTGTCTCATAGAGTTGGGGCCATCCAGATGTCTCATGGCCGCAAGAGTCTAGCACTGTGGTGAGTGTTGTGACTGGTGTTCTGCTGAGGCAATCAACGATGTGATTGGTGCTTCCTATTTTATACTTTATGTTGAGGTGGAATTGCTGCAAGTATGTGGACCACTTTTGATGGTGGTCATTCTGCAGTTTTCCCAGTGTCTGCATGAACTGCAATGGCTTATGATCAATGTGGATGACTGTCTCCTTCCCAATAATGTAATGTCTCCACTGGCGGCATGCTTGCACAGTGGAGTACATTTCTTTGTCGTAAGTAGGGTACTTACGGATAGTATCGGATAATGTATCACTATGATAGGCCATGGGGTGGCCGTGCTGAGTGAGAATGATTTCCACAGCATAATCTAAAGCATCTGTCTCGATCTCAAAGGGATGTTGCAGGGTCCGGTAGTGAAAGTACTGGGGTTGAGAACAAGCGCTGCTTCAAATCATCGAACGCTTGTTGTTGGGACTGGCCCCACACAATGTTTTCCTTACCACCACCCCTTTTTATTTGGCTAAGGGCCCATGCAACATGGGAGAAACCCAACACGAACCTGCGGTAGAAATTAGCAAGTCCCAAGAAGCTCCGAAGCTCAGTGAGTGTTGTTGGGGCTGGCCATTCACGGATGACTTAGATCTTGGCTGGATCCACATGTACGCCATGTTGATCAATGATGTAGCCCAGGTAATGGACCCTGTCCATGCCAAAGGATCATTTTTCCAGGTTGGTGTATAGCTTGTGTTGCCGCAGGGTGTGCAAAACTTGCTGAATATGCTGCAAGTGTTCGGCCCAAGTCTTGTTGTAAATTATAATTTCATCCAGATACACCACTACAAAAGTATTGGTGAATGGTCACAGGATATCATCCATCATCCTCATGAAAGTGGCTGGAGCATTTGTCAAACCAAAGGGCATGACCAACCATTCAAAAAGTCTTTCCTTTGACTTGAAGGTGGTCTTCCATACATCTGACTATTCTATCAGGACCTGGTGGTAGCCAGACTTCAGATCAATCTTACTGAAGTATTTGGCTTCCGTGAGTTGATCAAGGAGGTCATCGATTTGGGGAATTGGGTACCGGTTTTAGAAAGTGATTTTATTCAGATCTTGGTAATCAATACAGAGTCGCCAAGTTCCATCTTTCTTCTGTACCAACATGATTGGGCTCCCACAAGGTGATGAGCTGGGGCGGATGTGCCCCTTATGGAGCAGTTCTTGGATCTATCGCTTGATCTCCTCATTCTCCAACAAAGAGCGATGATAGATTGGCCCATTGGGCAGCGGTGCGCCAGGGGTCATATCGATGGGGTGCTTGACCTGGCAGTGCAGAGGTACCCCTGTAGGTGAAGAGAAGATATCCGAGTATTATTCCATGACCTTATATACTTGCTTCTACTGTGTGGAGAGATTGGCCGCAGAGACCTTGGATGTGGCTGTGATCTTTCGCTTGTTCCGAGAGAAAATCATGAAGAAGACAAACTTCCCCGTCTGTGAGATTCCATTCCTGCATTTATTAGTAGAGATCAAGGAAATAGCACTAGGTGGTACTACCTCGGGTATCCTATAGAATTTCCTGTTCAAAGTAATAATAACACTATGAGGCCTAGACTCATGTACAGCATGACGTTTCCATAAACAAGGTTGGCCCAAAAGAACATCACAAAATTCGAGAGGAGAAACATCGCACAATACCTTGTCTTTGAAGGGCTTGATGCTGTATGACAATTGACACTGTTGGCTGACACAGAGATCGCTTCCTTGGCGGAGCCATCCAATGGTGTAGATTTGTGGGTGTGGCATTGTTGACAGGGCCAACCGCTTGATGACCTCTGTTGAGATGAGGTTCTTCTGGCTACCGCTATCAATGATGAAGTATATCGGGGTTCCTTTTACCCACATCTGTGAATGGAAGAGGCACTCTTCTTTTTCTGGCTCGTCTAGTTCACCAGACTGGAGCTTGGTGGTAGCAATGGTGGCACTGGGTTCCGCGTCAATGATTCATCTTCCCCTTTCTGGTTCTATCTCAGAGTCAGAATATGCATCTGATTTAGAGGCTTTCACTTCGGCCACCAGCGACTGCTTTGAGCGACAGTCAGCAGTGTTATGCCAAGGGCTCTTATGGAAGTCGCACCACTTCCCGGTATCTTTCCTTGTCTTTCTAGTGTCCTTCTTTGCTTGTAGCTTGTACTGGTTGTCTTGATACTGCCCATCTTTTCTCTGTCCTTTGTTCGGTGGGTTGGGGCCACCCTTTCCTGGCTTTTGTTGTGATGGGTTCCCAGGCCCAAATTGCCACGTCTTTTGTTTGAGCTTCTACTCAATTTTGACGGCATATTGGTAGGCCACGCCTAAGGATGAGATGTCAAGAAATTCCATTTTGGTATGGATGTATCTATGCAGAGCACCGTGATACTTGAGCACCAGATGTTTCTCTGAATCTTTGATACCCAACTTGGTGTGCAAGGTATGGAAGATATTTGTGAACTCTGGTACTACTTGGTCTCTTTCTTGCCGCAGTGTGGTCCATTTGGTATACAGGTCGTCATAACTTCTGATAGGCTAGTATTGTTCCTTAATAGAATCCCTAAAGGATTCCCAGGTGGCCGTGACTAAAAATAATGAGGTTTCCTCTGTTTCCTTTTGCTCACAGAAATTTTCCCACCAATCTTTGACATGGGGAACAACTTTGAGGAGCACAAAAGTAATCTTTTCTCATATATTGTGCATGGTGTATTGGTGTAGCTCTTACACTATTGTTCATTTCTCATTGGATATAATTGAATGGTTTAAGTATAAGTTGAAAAAGTTTTAAAATTGTACTTGATACTGATTCACCCCCCTCTCAGTATCAACACGGGTTTCTTACATTAAGAAAGGAAAGAAATGGATCAGTCTCCTTTGGAAATGATGATTCAACTAAAATCATTGGAAAATGAACAGTTAGAATTGGGAAAAGGAATACAAAGGCAGAAAATGTTCTACTAGTAGAAGATATGAAACATAATCTTGTAAGTGTGGTTCAAATGTGTGACCAAGGTCATAAAGTTACTTTCGACTCAAAAAAGTGTGAGATAAGAAAAGAAGGTTCAAGAGAATTGATTTCTACAGCTATAAGAACTTCAAGAAACATATATGTGTTAAGTGAAATTGGAAATGAAAAGTCTTGTCTAGGAAAGGAAGATGAAAGTTGGATATGGAATAGAAGAATGGGTGACATACATTTTGATAACCTTTTCAAAGTTAGCAAAAGAGAAGCAGTCAGATAAATGCCCCAGATCACAAAACCAACCAACACTTTATGAAAGAATTTTCAACAAGGAAAGAAAACAAAGACCAGGTTCAAACCAAAGGAATATTCAACAACAAGACCATTGGAAATTGTGCACATTGATCTAGTTGGACCAACTAAAACAAAGGGTTTAAAAGGTGAGAAATACTTTACGTTATTATTTGATGATTATACAAGAATGACTGTAGTTTTCTTTCTCAAGAATAAGTCAGAATCTTTTGAAAACTTTAAGATCTACAATAAAATGGTTCAAAATGAAATGGATTCAAAATCAAATTCTTGAGATATGATAATAGAGGAGAGTTCACTTCAAAGGAATTTATGGACTACTACAATAGTCATGGAATAAAAAGGAAATTATCCATTGAAAGGACACCTCAACAGAATGGAGTTGTTGAAAGAAAGAACATGACAATACAGGAAATGGCTCGAACAATGCTAATGGATTCCAAATTGACAGATATATTTTGGACACAGGTAGTGCATACAATAGTTCACATTCAAAACAGAGTAATTCTCATAAACAACACTGACAAAACTCCCTACGAGCTATGGAAAGGAAGACCAAAAAATGTAAAGCACTTCAGAGTTTTTGGAAGAAAATGCTACATCAAAAGAGAATATGGCATAATGGGAAAGTTTGACTCTCGTGTCGACAAATGATTACTTGTTGGTTACTCAATTACAAGGAACGCATACAAGTGTTACAATATGAGATTGAACAAAGTTGTGGAAAGCATCAATGTAACAATTAATGAAACAGGTAGACCAGAGTCAAAGGAAGAAAAAAATAAATCAATGGAAAAACCTTTTGAAAAGAAGCAGAATATGAAAAAGAAGTAGAAGAGGAAGATGAAGAGAATCCGATAGAAACAGAAGAGAAATTTCAAAAAGTGTCTCCAAAGACACCTAGCAGACCAGTACAGAAGAATCATCCTTCAGATCAGATTATCGGAAACAAAGATGCATGAGTTGAGACTAGAAGAAGAATCTGTTCACTAGAACAAACACATCTAGCACTCTTATATACAATTGGCCCAAACTGTTTTGAAGAAGTCAACAAGGATGAATTTTGGAATAAGGCCATGGATGAAGAATTGGATCAAATAGAGAAAAATGACACTTGGGAATTGGTTCCAGGACCAAAGAATAAGAATGTGATCGACACAAAATGGGTTTTCAGGAATAAATTGACTGAGGATGGACAGGTTACAAGGAACAAAGATAGATTGGTATGTAAGGATATGCACAGATTGAAGGAATCGACTTTGAAGAGACATTTGCCCTAGTTTCTAGAATGGAAGCAATCTGTTTGTTTTTAGCTTATGCATGCTCCAAAAATATTAAAGTGTATTAGATGGACGTAAAATCCTCTTTTTTGAATGGGGAACTTGAAGAAGAAGTCTACATTGAACAACCAGAAGGATATCAGTTGTCATAAAACGCAAATTATGTGTGTAAATTAAAGAAGGCCTTGTATGGTCTAAAACAGGCTCCTAGAGCATGGTACTCTAGAATGGATAAGTATCTACAACAGGAAGGGTTTAGAAAATAAAGTGAAGACAACAACCTCTACATCAAGGTAAGTCAAGGTAATATTTTATTAATCAAAGTTTATGTTGATGATATTATTTTTGGTAGTGATGATGAAAGGTTAAGCCAAAAAGTTGCAAAGGATATGCAGAATGAATTTGAAATGTCATTACTTGGAGAACTATCCTTCCTTCTGGGACTTCATATACGTCGAAGCAACCAAGGAATTTTTATTTCTCAAACCAAGTATATCAGAGAAATGATAAAGAGGTTCGGAATGGAAAATTGCAAACCAGTTATCACTCCCATGCAAACCAGTTGCAAGTTAAGAAAAGATGATGATTTAAAGTCTACATATCAGAGGAAATGCAAGTCAATGATTGGCAACCTACTATTTGTGACAGCATCTAGACCAGATTTAATGCAGGAAGTTGGAAAGGTGGCACAATTTAAAGAAGTACCAAAGGAATCACATGTATGAGCAGTGAAGAGAATTTTCAGATATCTCAAAGGAACATAAGAGTTTGGATTATGGTATCCAAAAGGAAAGGATCGATCACTTATTGCCTACACAGATGCAGATTGGGCAAGTTGTATTTATGACCGACGAAGCACCAGTGGAGCAACGTTCTTCTTGGGTGAGTGTTTAGTATCATGGCTAAGCAAAAAACAATCATTAATATCTTTATCTACAGCCGAGGCAGAGTATATTGCAAAAACATCATGTTGTAAACATGTTCTTTGGATGAAATAAACTCTGAGAGATATACAGGTTTAGTATGATGAGCACATTCCTATCTATTGTGATAATACAAGTGCCATCAGTATCTCAAAGAACCCGGTGATGCACTCCAAGATGAAGCACATTCCAATCAAGTATCACTTTCTACGAGAGCAGGTTGCAGAAAAGAACATCAGAGTTGAGTATGTGGGCACAAAAGAAAAAGTGGTAGACATAATTACAAAACCACTTCCATGGGAAACCTTTGAGTGTCTTCGCCAGAGACACAGAGTTATTTCTACTCCAAAATGAATTCTTTTGAATGCTTATCTTATATGTCTTATATGTACACGAGGGAGTACCGTAAAGAGGACAATTCAGTCAAGGGGAGCAGCTACGGATGGACAGATACCTTTTCCATTGATGACAAAGGGGGAGAGATTCATCAGATGCAGAGGACAAAGACATGGTTCCAAGGGGAGAAATGGTCACATAGATGCAGATGACAGAGGCATGTTTCTAGGGGGAGCATGAGTGATATGACTTCAGTATTGCATGACATAATTTCAGTTTTGCATCAGAGCTTTTCCATCAATGCAAAAGGGGGATATTGTTGATTAAGGTTGGTTTTCATTGATGTCAACCCTTGAAGAAATCCCAATAGAACAAAGGATGAACTTCAAAGTGGTCCTCTTATGGTGAAAGCCTTCACAGGAAGACGCTTTGTGGATTGAGTTATCTTAGAAGTATGGTTAGAGAACAATGATTATTTGTGAAATAATGAGATGAAGGTCAATGAATTTGTCAGTAAAACTATCCTATATAGATAGTGTTTGTCATGCCATTTCCGGTGGTATGTGGAAAGTCACATAACTCCTCAGTGTTAGAGAGTTATGACCATAAGAAGTTGGAGAACCCAGGTTTGGGTAATGGACCCAAGTTTGTTTGATGGATAATGGTATGAGTTTTGATATATTTGCAGGTAATAATATTATATATGGATAGATGTCATTCCATTTCTGGTGGTATGTGGAACATTGCATAACTCCTCACGGTTTGACAAGTATGGCCTTAAAAAGTTGGAGGACCCTCATATGTCATCTAGAAGCCCCATAAGGTCAAAGTAGTCAAAGTGGTTTAAGAGATTTTAGAAGGTAAATAATAAAGTGAAGTGATGAGTGTAAATAATAGAGTGTTTAATATGTACTCTTTGCTTCAATTTATTGATTGAAAGTAAATGCATTTTTGTGGCAGTAATAGAAAACTATAATTAAATATTTAAAAAATAAATTAAAATTGTTATGAAAATATATGCTTTTGTTTTTTATATGAGTATTATCTACCACACATTTAGAACAATTTGTATGGATATTGTGAGACTTGACATAATGATATTTAATCTTCTATGTTTAATTTTTAAAATTAAAGATAATAATTTGAATGACAATTATATTATTAATAAAAATAAGTTGAAATATTAATTTGGTTGAAACAAATTATTTTCTCATATTATAAATATTTAAAAGAGAAAATGTTTATTAAAATTAAAGATAATAATTTGAATGGCAATTATTGATAAAAATGAGCTGAAATGTTACACATTTTCTATAAATATTAATTTGATTGAAACAAATTATTTTCTCATATTTTAAACGAGAAAAATCTCCATAATAAATATCCTCATTAAACTAATCCGAGAACATCATGAAACTAACACACTTAAACAGAGTACCAACTTCTTGTAGATTTAAGATGTGACTAGAAAGGCACGGGTTGAAGGAGGTTCCTTATTACAAAACTCTTTATTTCAGTGTTGGAAATGCTGTAGCCATCTCGGTATTTGTACCCATGATGGAAAAGTCTGTTGATGTCAAAAGTAGGTTTCTTGCAACACATGGGAACAATGTCGTCTGGTTTCAGAAGCTCCCAATTTAATTCTTTAATTACGTCACTGAAGAGTTCGAGCTCGTCAACTGTTCCAAAGACGTCGTACATATCATCGAGAATTGTGATAACATGACTCGATTTCACAAAGGTGAGTCTGAATGCAAAATTTTGAGGCTCAAACGCGATGGAAGAAGCCCAAGTGTAGTATTCCACATGATGATGTCGAGTGAAGGTCATATGAGGCGAACCCAAATCTTTCCACCATATACACATACAAATTTAATGGAATTTACTTTATTGGACTACTAAAATCGACTTAAGGAAGATATTCAATGAAACACACAACATCACCTCAAGAGATAGTCTAACTCTCCTTTTTGTAACAATTGAAAGATGTTGAACTCCAGTTTTGCAAGTTCTAAAAGTTTCTTTGTCTTCATATATGATTTCCTGGACACAAAGCAAAGTATCCATTCAAAATACTTATAAATGAAAGAGGAGGTGTCAATGTGACTGAAATACAAAGCTATGAAAGGATGCTACTAGCCGCTACGTATTCTGAGTGTCCTTTCCAAAGACATCGATGTAATTCCTTGCTTCCAATCATGGCAAATTTGTGTTTCTTTTCGAGAAAATAAACAAATAATACTAATGTGATGTTTTTCGGACATTAAGAAAATATATATCAATATTAATATTATGGTTTTTGAATATTAAAATTAAATATTTTCTTGGATTTCAAATAGTTAGTTTCTTTTTTTTCTAAATTTAATCCATGATGCGAAGATCTTCCAGAAAGTATCAATTCAATTATTAAGTCAAGTACTTAGGGTATCCTTTAAAACCTAATGAGTATGGAAAAAATAAGTGGTTATCTAGCGGTGGAAGATTGGAAGATTGACTTTAGTACAATCACTTCTAGAGGTTATTTCTATCTTTTCACATATTTTTTTCTTCTCACATACTTTAGAGAATATATTCTAAAAGGGGTTCTTAATAATAATGGGATAAATGTTTTTAGGTTTTATGGTGGGGTGAGTGCAAGCTAATGATGGTCTCTCATCACAGTTTAAGTTGGAGAGATTATTCAAAGTACTTTTACAATGAATTCGATTATAGTATAAGAAGATGAAAGGTAGGAAATTGAATTAGATTTTGGAATATAAAACTTTTATTCATAGAAATTGTGAATAACTATGTCAAATTTGATTTTTTTATAATAGCGGTATCTTATTTTTCCAACAAAATATAAGGTATATGTTTTGTTCGTGCAGGTGTTGAGTACCTTAACGATGAAATTTCATTCCAAAAACTTGTATACTTGTAGAGAACCTATTTTTCTTGTCCCTCATTTTTTTAGAAATTTATAATATTGATTTTATATATTTTTTAAATTATCAAAGTCAACATATTCATCGAATTGCAACGTCTTTTGTTGTGCATGCTAAGAGGGTCTTAACATGATGAAAACCATTTCTTTGTTTTTTAGATCATAGATATCAGTCTCCTCTAGTGTTGCATATAAATCATTCGAGAAATGGTTAAGATACAAAACATTATAGCATAAATAAGAGAGGTATGTATTTTGTGATTTTAATATATATGTCAACACAAAAATAGGTTAAAAATAGTAAACATTATTAATTTTTCAAAAACAATTATTAGTTTTTTGGATGTCTAGCGTTTTTTACATTCCTGTTTATTGTAAAAAGGCCTTCAGAGCCTCATTGTAATCATCTTCTTGCGAATGTTCACAGTCGTCACATCTCTTCTCAGAGATAAGTCACCATCATTCTAGCAAGCTTGTTTTCCGCTGCATTTTACAGTTTCGGCTTATTTCCTTATTGAATAGAAAACCAATTTTATTGTATCTCTGTTATTCTGTGTTAAGCATCTTTTAATAATCTGTATTCATTTCGTTATGCTCATAAAATCTAGATCATAGGACCGGATATAGATGCCTTCTTTGTCATTTTAAATCTATTTATACAAACAAGGAAAAAAATTCATGATGTACCTTTACCAATAGTTACCATTGTTTTTTAATACAATCCGTACATGTTTCTGTTAAAAAACAAATCATCCTAATGAATCAACAAATTGTTGTAATGTGTCATAAGGGGAAAGAATTATCTTGAGTATACAACATGTATACTAGAATTGTCAAAACAAAATCATGGCAACTCTCCAAAATAGAGTGTGTGTGGTTGGTAAACTAACGCAAAATAATGAAAAGAAAATCGTCAAAATATATTTATATGTACTCCTTGCTTCAAGTAAATTCATTTTGGTAGTAATAGAAAACTATAATTAAATATTTAAAAAATAAATTAAAATTGTTGTGAAAATATATGCTTTTGTTTTTTATATGAGTATTATCTACCACACATTTAGAACAATTTGTATTGATATTGTGAGACTTGACATAATGATATTTAATCTTATATATTTATAACAATATTTAATCTTCTATGTTTATTAAAATTAAAGATAATAATTTGAATGAAAATTATATTATTAATAAAAAAAAGTTGAAATGTTATACATTTTTTATAAGTATTAATTTAAGTATTAATTTGGTTGAAACAAATTATTTTCTCATATTTTGAATATTTAAAAGAGAAAATGAAAAGAGAAAAAACTCCATAATGAATATCCTCATTGAACTAATCCAAGAACACCATGAAACTAACATACTTAGAAAAAGTACCAACTTCTTGTATATTTGAGATGTGGTTAGAAAGGCACGGGTTCAAGGAGGTTTCTTATCACAAAACTCTTTATTTCATTGTTGGAAATGTTGTAGCCATCTCGGTATTTGTACCCATGATGGAAAATTTTGTTAATGTCAAAAGTAGGTTTCTTGCAACACATGGGAACATTGTCGTCTGGTTTCAGAACATCCCAATTTAATTCTTTAATTACGTCACTGATCATGGTGTTGATATGATTGAGAGCATCTTCCTCTGTTGCTCCAGGATTGTCTTTCATGTAACAAGATATACACGAAGCTTCTTCTCCACGGGCCTTGTTGGCCTGGATTCACCATGCCAATATCATTATCCCATTTAAAGTTTAAAGATCAATGGCAATATGGAATACAAATGTCTTGCAATTGATTTTGACAGGGAGTACCTTTTAGCATGGCGTATCACCCCATAATCGAAGGACGGTGTTGGCCCTTGACCAAGTTGTGGGAGATACTTGGTCATATTTGACCGTTTTTGAGACTTTGATGCCCTATCAAAGGAAGTGCGCAAGAAGAAGCAGAGATCACGGGATCTCGGTCCACTTTTGGGCACCTTTTTAGGGTTTGGGTTAATGTAATGGGAAAGGGATGTCGGCCTGTGGGTTTACCCATGCTTAGGCCCACTTTTGTTTATATAAATAGATGTCTAGGCAAGGTATAAGAGATTCGATGGCTTAGTGCTAGTAATTAGATCTATGTAATCAGATGTGGATTGTAAATTCTCTATGCATGATTGTAAGAAACTTGCAGAGCTAAGTGCAAGTTGTTGTAGGAGGTTGTGAAAGGCTTTGTGTTGAAGCACAAGGAAGAAGGATCTAGCAAGCTGCATAGATCTTATGTCCTGTGCGGAGATCTTATGGCTCTGTGTTGTAACTGCTTGACCGAGATAATAAAGAAGAAGAGTTGGTGGACGTAGCCCCAAGGTGGGGGTGAACCACATAAATCTGTGTGTGATGCTTTGTGCTTTGATTCAATGTGTTTACTTCTTATTCTGCTAAGTGCTTTTATATTTGTAGGAATATCTACTTATGCTGTGTGCTCCTCGATGTGTATGAATGTTAGATATGATGTGTATGAAGATGCTCAGTTCTGATATACTAGATTTGATCTAGCTTACTGTTGCTAAGTGCTTGAATACTATAGATTAGTGTGAATGCTGCGAAGCTTTGTCTTATAAGAAAAGTGGTTATTGAATGTATATTGAGGAACTAATGGTGTTAAGTGTTCTAGTAAGTTGTATAATCATAGATCTGTGTCCCAGCTAAGTTTGTAGGAACCCGAGTCTTGCAACCACCCCTGCCTCTACCTCGGGTGAGACTTCATCTGCTTCGTAGGTGTTGCCGAAAGGGCCAGTAGTTAGATCTTTGTTGGTGCGCTCTTATAGTGTTGAACCCTGGGTCTACCCCTGTGCCAACAAATGGTTCTGTTGCCAGGACCAGAAATTTGATTGTTGGGAACTGACAAAGAAAATGTTTGTGCAAAGATTCGATCTAGAAACCGTGAAATCTCTGTGTGTAGATCTGTTTCCCTAGTACGCAGTGTTCTACTTAACCTGTGAAGCTTTGTGCCAAGAAAGAAAGGTCAGATATATAGAAAAGAGGTAAGATCTGTAAACTTTGTTCTCTGATAAAGGTAAGAATAGTAAAAAAAAATTAGATCTAGAAGCTTTGTGCTCTACAAAAGTAAAATAAGTGAATTTGTTTTTAGTATGGATCTAGGTATGTTTGATAGATTATGTCCTATATTGGAAACTAGGGCTCTGATAGATGATATAAATTTTGATATGAATAGATATAATAGATATGTTATACCTATGCATAGAAAGAATGTCTAGACTAACAAGCGGATGCAGGATCCTCGAAAGAAATTTTTGTAGGCTAGCTACCATAACCCTTGTGCTCAGTACAAAAGAGGTTGGAGATCATTTAAAAGAAAGAGAGGATTAACCCTCTATTATAGTTGCAGAAGACCGGGACATCTTGCTAAGGAATTCCCTGGTGTAAGACCTAGTTGTCTCTGTTGCAAATCTTTGGACCACGAAGTATTAGATTTCCCTAGAATGATTTCTAAAATTGAAGGCATGAATCTGAAAGAAGAAAACCCTAAGGCAGATCCAGAAATAAAAGAACCCCAAAGAGAATTAGACAAGATGTTACTACAGATACAAGACATCTTGAATGATCACCGAAATGTTATATTATCAGAGGTCTTTAACAAGAAAGAATGCATCTAGGTAAGAATAGGAGACTTCAACATTGATTGTGTTCTAAATGAGGAAACACAGGTGAATTTTATGACATAAAGAACTTGGGAAGCTATAGGGAGTCCTATTAGGACCCCTTCACTGAGCGGAATAGGGTCATTCAGAGGGAAACTAGTGAACCTATGTGGAAGGCTCAATTGAATATCTATGAATGCTAATGGAACTTCAACAAAATAAGATTTTGAGATTATCAAATTTATTGAGGACAGTGCCATGTTTACTATGTTACTTGGAAATCCTTGGATTGAAAGAGATCAAGCCAGAAAGAAGGAAGAAGAAATTTTTTTAGAACAACAGAGACAAGAGTTAAAAGACTTCATGACCAGAAGGATCGTGCAGTTGATTGAAGAACAAGATAAGAAATTGAAGCTATATCACACTAGGAACCTAGATGTCAAAATTATAAGAACACCAGTGGACTCACAGAAGACTGAAGTTTCTATCTCAGATAAAGACGAGATGTTATACCTGAACCCTAAGAAAGAACATCAGCAACACGAAGTAACTATATCCAAGGAAAATAAGAGCCAGAATGGGAAAATAACTACTGAGACGAAGCTCACTGGAAAGAAAGCTAGAAAGTTAAGTAAGAAGAAGGCAAAGATTGAAAAGTTGCAGGAGATTCCAGATAGAACATTGCAGAAAGAAAACTTACAGAAAGGGAGCTTCGTCGAGATATCAGAACAACGACCTATGGAACTTTGCCACGATGAATTTATATAGTCGTTGGACCGATATACCCATTCGACTTCCTCCCTAAACAGATAGAAAAGAATTAAAGGATAATCACTAGACCGTTGGACCGCACAATAACGGATAGATCAACGTTAATGGAAGATTCATGCTCGTTGAAAGCAGACCATTGTCGAATTTTTTATTTAGTTCGTCGCACCATGCACGAAGAACACTTTTTCCAACTGATAAATAGAATCTCGCTGAATAGTAGTTGTATACAATGGTCATTGCGATCTGGTTGGTCATCCTAGTATAGTATCTGAGATCATTTTGAATCTTGACTATTTTTTCTTTCCGAGCGCGTATGTCCAACGAATTTAGTGAAGCCGGAGAATCTACAAGAGAGGTACTTGCTAGCCTCAGAACTGAAAGAGTCGTGTCAGAACAAGGTTTGTCTACAAGTTTAGATGCATCATCGACGAGAGGAGTGCAAGCCTCCCCGTCAACTGCTCGAGAAGGAACATCCCCAGCTGATGCAGAATGCAAAACCAAACATAAAGATGATATGGACAATGCGAGGTTGGTTCCATTCATCCTACTTGCTTACATACCACCTCTGAGTAGTGCGATCAACAAAGATAGCATGCCTAGAGACTTCGAGTACACTCTAGTCACTATGTACCTGTCGAAAGGGGTACGCACAGTTTGCACAGATCAAGATAAGATTGCAACATTCAATTTTAGTGACTTCAACCTGGGGGATCGTAAAGTCTACAGCACACTTGCCCCGTACAAGTACCTAACCATAACCAAGGGAAAAAACTTGAAGATCGTCCCTCAACAATGGACTATGAACCTCGCACAGTCCACTCTATTGAACATCATGAAGATACCACATTTCAGATGTCACCAAGAAGTCAATGCATGTGTTAAGATACTCCTGGAAATCTACCACAAAGGATACTTGTGGTTGAACCGCCATATCACAGTTGATCCAGCGTTGATCAATAGGATCATAGGTCTTAGCATGTAGGGCCCTGAGCCCCATGACTACTATCCTGGAAAGATCGCGGACTGCGCTCTTGCTTGAAAGATCAGAGAAGGTTATAGAAATGTTGAGAAATGAGTGCGAGGCTACAAGGTAGCCTCTATTTAGAGCGACGCAGTGCACCTTTCATGTTAGCTAATAATATGGAATCTCGTTCGCAAGAATTGACCCATCCAAGTATCCATCTTTGTAGTTGACCTCGCAGGAAAGTGCACAGAGGAACTACAGATGAACTGGACGAAGTACTTGGTGAATCAACTAGAGATCGACTACAGAGAAGCGTAGGATCAGGGGCATGAATTCCATTTTAGCTGTCTCTTGATACTTATAGCTTCCGTTGCATGGGATCTACTGGAATATGCAACCTTCTTGGACCTCGACCCTTTTCAGCCCTTAGTCACGGAGTTCAGTACCTTATGGTACTCGAATTATATGAGAAAACAATGGAAATCCAATGTCGTATTCCACTCCTACTATAATCAGTTGAAGCGCGCCATCCAGTCCAAGCCTCGGATACCCCCGAATACCCTCTTTAGGTTCAGGCCCTTAATGAAGTTTAGGGCAGACTGCCACTTCATTTACATAACATCACGCACTGGTGAGAACAAAGAGTATTTACAGTCTTATTATAAGCTGGCAGAAGAAGACCTGGAGGAAATCACCAAGGAATGGTTGGTAGACCTCCTTGTTTCAGCAGACCCCATAGCATTGTCCAACATCAACAGCCCAAAAGCTGCGCAAGATACACCTGGGGCCAGTAAGACGAAGAAAACAATGAAGACAAATAAGGATGAGGAAATACAGGATATAGACAACATATATGTATGGACCACATCCATTACACCCGATAAATATGGTAATGTTGAAGAAGTCGAACAGAAGGCTAGAAGATGAAGAGGAATCATCTAAGAAAAGGAAGGTTTCACCTCTTAAACCTTCCTCCTGAAAGAAACCTAGAACCCATGTAACCAAGATGAAGGCCACGCTCACCCCATATGACTTCAATTTCCTCCTCGCCCCTATGAATGAGGCTATAGAAGAAATAACAGAAAATAAGGAAGCCAAGAAAGAGGCAATGTTCAACCAAATTGAGAGAGATCTCCAAGGAGTGCAGCAGGCACTTTGGTCTAGTTGCACAGTCTCCACTGTGCCCCTACCAGAAGGAACAATGTAAGAGGGAGATGAACCAGTTTAACTCCACAATATTGATTCCACAGTCGAAGCATGCCTTCGAAAAACACAGGAAGAAACCATGGAGGCCACCCAAGTCTTAAAGAAAGCACAGGAGGAAATCATCGAGTAGTTCCAAGCTACGCAACAAGAGAGGGACGTTCTCCAAGAAAAATTGGAAGAAGACAGAGCGAAGATCCAAAAAGAAAAGTAGTAGTTGCTCACAAAGTAGATTGGGATTGAAGAAGCAGTCAACAGAGCATTTTTCTCTTTGACCGTCTTAGAGAAGAAATCAGAAGAACCCTTAGAATGCCAAGTGTTGAAGCCTGTTGAAGTTACTCAGCAAATTCAACAAAGAGTCGTAGAATTAGATCTTCAAACCATACCAAGTACCCCGCAAGAAGAGTGCGACCAATGAGAAATGACTTCTCGGAGCACAGTAGAAAGGATTAAAGCACTCACTGAGGAATGCAAACAATTAAGCAGCAGTAGTGTGCAAATACATGAGAACCTAACCAAGAATCCTGAATTGCAGAAATTGGAGTTGCAACTCCAGGAGGTGAAGCATGAATCTAAAAAACTATAGGTGCATCTAAAGGCCCTATCACCCATAGAGAAAATGAAACAGTCTTCCAAGTAGTGCATAGCACATCAACAGATCCATATAATCCAGAGCAAGGTAATGGAATTAACTCAACAACTTCAACCTTTGAAGGATAAGGCATGTCAACTATTTATAGAGATCGAGAACCAAGGAATAGAGCTGGAACAGGTTGTGAATTCAGAAAATCAACACCTAGAAGGGCCAGTGAATGTCGCACTCATCCAAGAGTTTGCAGAGCAAGAAGAAGTTGCAATGCAGTAGGTCGAAGCATCTCGAGCCAAGATCGAGGCATTCGAAGTAGAATTGATTAGACATGAGTGACTCAGGATGAGTCACAGGTGAGTGTTGGGGGCTTGTTGGCCCTTGACCAAGTTGTGGGAGATACTTGGTCATATTTGACCGTATTGGGGACTTCGACGCCCTATCAAAGGAAGTGCACAAGATGAATCATATATCACAGGATGTCGGCCCACTTTTGGGCCCCTTTTTAGGGTTTGGGTTAATGTAATGGGAAAGGGATGTCAGTATGTGGGTTTACCCAAGCTTAGGCCCACTTTTGTATGTATAAATAGATGTCTAGGCAAGGTAGAAGAGAGTCGATGGCTTAATGCTAGTAATTAGATTTGTGTGATTGGATGTGGATTGTAAATGCTCTGTGCATGATTGTAAGAGACTTGCAAAGATAAGTGCAAGTTGTTGTAGGAGGTTGTGAAAGGCTTTGTGCTGAAGCACAAGGAAGAAGGATCTAGCGAGGTGCACAGATATATTGTCCTGTGAGGAGTGAGGATTGTTGAGGCTCTTTGTTGTAACTTCTTAACCGAGATAATAAATAAGAAGAGTAGGTGGACGTAGCTCCACGCTGGGGGTGAAGCATGTAAATCTGTGTGTGATGCTTTGTGCTTTGATTCAATGTGTTTACTTCTTCTTCTGCTAAGTGCTTTCATATTTGTAGGAAGACATGCTTATGCTTTATGCTCTTAGATGTGTATGAATTTTAGATATGATGTGTATGAAGATGCTTAGTGCTGATCTACTCGATTTGATCTAGCTTACTATTTCTAAGTGCTTGAATACTATAGATTAGTGTGAATGTTGCAAAGATCTGTCTTATAAGAGAGGTGGTTATTGAATGTATCTTGAGGAACTAACGGTTCTAAGTGTTCTAGTAAGTTGTATAATAAAAAATATGTGTCCTTTCTAAGGTTGCAGACACCTTAGTCTTGCAACCACCCCTGCCTCTACCTTGGGTGAGACTTCATCTGCTTCGTAGGTGTTGCCGAAAGGGTCGGTAGTGATCCAGATTTTATGAGCAGAACGAAATGAGTATAGATTATTAATAGGTGCTTAACACAAAATAACAGAGATACAGTAAAACTGGTTTTCTATTCAATAACGAAATTAGCTGAAACTGTAAAATGCAGTGGAAACAAGCTTGCTGGAATTGTGGTGGCTTATCTCTGAGAAAAGATGTGACGGTAGCGCGTATTCACAAGAAGAAGGTTACAATGAGGATCTAAAGGCCATTTTACAATAAGAAAGAATGCCAAAAAAATTACACATCCAAAAACCTAACCCTAGGAGATGAAGCACCAAAATTCATGTGGCCCCGTTTGGGTAAGTTAGTACATCAACTTCCCAGGGTCGTAACTTTTGCACACGATCTTCATTTTAGGCGTGTGATATCCTGTTCAAAAGGTATCACTGAGGAGATTCATTTTCGGGGATAAATAATTCCTTTGATTATAATTGAGGAGCTCGGCACCAAAATACCTTCATTTAGGCCCTCAAAATGGCCCCAGAAGTTAAAACTGCTAAAAATAGTAAATTGCCAAAATTGTCAGAAAACTGTTTTGAGATAGTTGGAAAAGGTGGGTGGCCATCGATATCCATATGGATCAATCCTCCCTCCTTAGGAAGAAATGGTATCCATCTCATTCAGGTCCCCCAATAGATGAGGAAATTTCTGCTGAATTTGGCCCGGGGTGAGCCACTTGCCTTGGTGTAGAAGTTGCCCTGCTTTGACGACTCAATAAAGCTGGATCCTTTGTTGTCGAGTGCCCTTGATTTTTCTATCCATAATATGATCATTAGATTCCTATTTTTTTCATTTGGGGTTGAGCTCTGTTGGTGTCATATGTTCTGCTACTTCTGAGGTGTCCAATAATGGTGGGAAATAAGGGCGAAGGAGATCCACATTGAACACAAGGTGTAGGCCAAGGAAAGGAGGAATGTTGAGAACAAAATCATTATCCCCCATGACCTTGGTGATAGTGTACGGTCCATAATGGAGTGGGTGAAGCTTCCGATGGGGTTCTGTAAGGCATTCTTTCTACAAGTGCAACCAAACTTTGTCGCCCACCTGAAACTTATGAGGCACCCGATGTTGATCATGTCGTTGTTTGTACTTGTCATTGGACTTTTATAGGATATCCTTAACCTATTGGTCGATGTGCTAGATCCGCTCAATGAACCAGGTGGTGTTTTCAGCTTCAGTTGGAGAAGGATATCAGTCAGTCGAGGTGACCGCAAGGGGAAGTGCAATATCTATGGGACCCAATGGTTGGAATCCCAACCCCACTTGAAAGGGGCTATGGCTGGTTGATATATGAAAGGATTGGTTGTAGCTATGTTGGACATAGGGAAGGATCTCATCCCATGTGGAAGGGTGATTTGAATTATACATGCAAAGGATGTGCACAATCATTCAATTTACAACCTAGGTTTGGCCATCTCTTTGGGTGTGGAAGACCGTGGATTTGGTGAGCTTGGTGTCTAGCAGTGACTAGAGGCTCGACCAGAATGTGCTGATAAATCGACTATCCCGATCTAAGACAATGGTTTGTGGGATTCCAAAATGTACCCATACTCATTCAAATAAGATATTGACAGTGGCCTCTGTTGTGATGCTCTTCTTACAGGCAACCAAAATCGCCATCTTATAAAAATGATCAACAACAACAAAAAAACAGTCATTTCCCCACTTGGTGGATGGGAGGCCTGACATGTAGTCCATTGAGATGGATTCCCATGGTCTGTCAGGAATAGGAAGAGGGGTGTACAGGCCCTGTTTCTTAGTGGTCAGTTTGGCAATAGCGTAGGCAGTGTAGGACCTGATATACTTGCTGACCTCTTGTAAAATTTTTGGCCATTAGAAATGTTTCTGTAGCATTGCCACTGTCTTTTCGATGCCAAAGTGTCCTGCCACCCAACTATAGTGGGATTCCCATATCAGCTTCACTCCCTCACTTGATGGAACATAGATATGGTCCATATGACACAACAACCCATCCTGAAGATGGAAATTATGGACAAATGCATTTGCGCCCATCATTTGGTAGGTGGTGGTGAACTCAGGGTCTGTCTCATAGAGTTGGGGCCATATAGATGTCTCATGGCCACAAGAGTCTAGCACCGTGGTGAGTTCCGCAATTGGTAGTCTTCTAAGGCAATCAACAACGCGATTAATGCTTCCTGTTTTATACTTGATGTTGAGGTGGAATTGCTACAAGTATGTGGACCACTTTTGATTGTGGTCATTCTGCAATTTTACCTATGTCTACATGAACTGCAGTGGCTTATGATAAGTGTGGATGATTGTCTCCTTCCCATGAATGTTTTGTCTCCACTGGTAGCATGCTTGCACAATGGAGTACATTTCTTTTTTGTAAGTAGGGTACTTACGGACAATATCTGATAGTGTCTCACTATGATAGGCCACGGGGTGGTCATGCTGAGTGAGAATGGTGCCCATGGAATAGCCTCAAGATTCTGTCTCGATCTCAAAGGGATGTTGCAGGTCTGGTAGTGAAAGTATTTGGGTTGAGCATAAGCGCTTCTTCAAATCATCGAACACTTGTTTTTGGGACCGACCCCACAAAAATATTTCCTTACCACCACCCCTGTTTATTTGCCTGAGGGCCCATTCAATATGGAAGAAACCCAACACAAAACTGCGGTAGAAATTAGAAAGTCCCAAGAAGCTTTGAATCTCAGTGAGTGTTGCTGGGGCTGGCCAGTCATGGATGACTTGGATCTTGGTTGGATCCACATGTATGCCATGCTCATCAATGATGTAGCCTAGGTAATGGACCCTGTCCATGCCGAAGGAGCATTTTTCTAGGTTGGCATATAGCTTGTGTTGTCGTAGGGTGTTCATAACCTACTGAATATGCTGCAAGTGTTCGACCCAAGTATTTATCTAAATTAGAATGTCATCCAGATACACCACTACAAAATTATTAATGAATGGTCGTAGGATATTGTCCATCATCCTCATGAAAGTGGCTGGAGCATTTGTCAAACCAAAGGGCATGACCAACCATTCAAAAAGTCCTTCCTTTGACTTGATAGCAGTCTTCCATACATCTGTCTGTTCTATCGGGACCTGGTGGTAGCCAGACTTCATATCAATCTTACTGAAGTATTTGGCCCCTGTGAGTTGATCAAGGAGGTCATCGATTCAGGGAATCAGGTACCAGTTTCTGACAGTGATTTTATTCAGAGCCCGATAATCAATACAGATTCGCTAGGTTCCATATTTCTTCTATACCAGCATGATCAGGCTCCCGCAAGGTGATGAACAGGGGTGGATGTGCCCCTTGTGGAGCAATTCTTGGATCTATCGCTTGATCTCCTCATTCTCTAACAAAGAGGGGTGATAGAATGGCCCATTGGGAAGTGGTGCGTCGGTGGTCAGATTAATGGGGTGCTTGACCTGGCAGTGCAGAGGTACCCCTGTAGGTGAGGAGAATATATCTGAGTATTCTTCCATGACCTTATCTACTTGCTTATGCTGTGTGGAGAGGTTGTCCACAAAGACCCTGGATGTGGCTGTGATCTTTCACTTATTTTGAGAGAGAATTACGAAGAAGACAAACTTCCCCATTTGAGAGATGACCTTCCTACATTGCTTAGCAGAGATCAAGGAAATAACACTAGGTGGGACTACCTTGGGTATCCTGTACAATTTCCTGTTCAAAGTAATAATAACACTATGAGGCCTAGACTCATATACAACATGACTTTTCCATAAATAAGTTTGGCCCAAAAGAACATCACAAACTTTGAGAGGAGAAACATCACACGGTACCTCATCCTTGAAGGGCTTGATGTCGTACGACAGTCGACACTGTTGGCTGATGCAGAGATCACTTCCTTGGCGAAGCCATCCAATGGTGTAGGGTTGTGGGTGTGGCGTTATTTGCAAGGCCAACCGCTTGACGACCTTTGATGAGATGAGGTTCTTCTGGATACCACTATCAATGATAAAGTGCAACGGGTGCCTTTTACCCACATTTGTGAATGTAAGAGGCACTCTCCTTCTTCTGGCTCATTTGGTTCACCAGGCTGGAGCTTGGTGGTAGAAACAGTGGCACTGGGTTCTACGTCAATGATCTGTCTTCCCCTTTATGGTTATGTCTCGGAGTCAGAATCCACATCTGATTCAGAGGATTTCACTTCGGCCACCAGTGACTACTTTAAGAGACAGGCAGCAGTGTTATGCCAAGGGCTTTTATGGAAGTCGCACCACTTCTCGGTATCTTTCTTTGCCTTTCTGGTGTCCTTCTTTGCTTGTGGATTGTACTAATTGTCTTGATACTGTCCATATTTTCTCTGTCCTTTGTTCGGTGGTTTGGGGCCACCCTTTCCTAGATTTTGTTGTGAGGGGTTCCCAGGCCCAAATTGTCACGTCTTCTGTTTGAGCTTCTGCTCGATTTTGACGGCATATCGGTAGGCTGCGCCCAAGGATGAGATGTCCAGAAATTCCATTTCTGTCTAGATGTATCTATGCAGATCATCGTGATACTTGAGCCCTAGATGTCGCTTATTGCATATACAAATAAAAACAATCCTCCCACTGCACACACAAGCAAATTTAGTAATCACTACCTAGTGGCCAATTTATCGTTGTCAGAATAAATATTTGTTGCATGAAATGTCAATGTCCATACATCCTGTCAAGCATAGTCGAGTGTGTCTCTTCCTTGAGACTTATCTACCTCTCGATACATTTCATTTACGGTTTCGTAAAGTATCATGTACACTCCTTTAATATATTATGGAAGGCAATCTGTCGCGGACGGATCACATCTGGTCATTATACACACAAATATTGGTCAAGTCAGTTAGCGGATAAGCACACAGATATTATTCAAAAATTCTTTGGATTGATCAACACCAACTCTTAATTGTTTTTGTGAAGAGTTCGACCTCGTCAACTGTTCCAAAGAGGTCATACATATCGTCGAGAATTGTGATAACATGACTCACTTTCGCAAAGGCGATTCTGAATGCAGAATGGTGAGGCTCAAACGCAATGAAAGAATCCCAAGTGTAGTATTCCACATGACGATGTCGAGTGAAGGTCATATGAGGTGAACCTGAATCTTTCCACCATTTACACATACAAATTTAATGGAATTTACTTTATTTTACTACTAAAATCAACTTCATGAAGATATTCAATGAAACGCACGACATCACCTCAAGAGACAGTCTAACTCTCTGTTTTGTAAGGATTAAAAGATGTTGAACTCTAGTTTTTCAATTTCTAGAAGTTTCTCTGTCTTTATGTATGATTTCCTGAACACAAATAAAAGTATCCATTCAAAATACTTATAAATGAAAGAGGAGGTGTCAATTTGACTAAAATACAAAGCTATGAAAGGATGGTACTAGTCGTACGTATTATGAGTGTCTTGTCCAAAGACGTCGATGTAATTCCTTGCTTCCAATCGTGGCAAATTTGTGTGCCAACCTTGTTCAAGAACGTCGCCTATATGTAATTTGAAACACTAAAACACATAATGAAACCAACAAAAGTGGTCTATGTGTGAATGAGAAAATATGTAACATTAATAGTCCTCACCTCTCGTGAAAGACTGGAGACCAGTGTCTTTTGCAGAGCTTCTTTCAAATATTTTGTGGAGAAGATTTTAGCCTTTTCCATGACTTTCTCATCGGGAAAGGTAATGAGGGAAGCTCGATATAAATTGACAATGCTTCTCATCTCTCCCTCTGTCTCACTGGGAGATCATGCAAACTACCCATTTTGATCTTTGAAATGTTTCAAAACATCTGCAATCAAAAGATATTTTTTTATTAATCTTAGACGACAGTTTGGCCATCATTCTAAAAGAAATTTAATGAATGATTTATTAATAAAATGTGGATATATACCTGCAGAGACCAGGTATCCATGTAGTTGAATAGTTCGAAGCCCCAAGGCAGTTGAATTAATATTAGGAACAACACTTTCTACCCCACATCCAATGCCCTTTTGGTTCCAATAACTACAGGTCAAAAGAATGTGTCATTATAATCCTGTGTATTCCTTATGTAATCATAAATAAATAATTGTGAATGACTTGTAAACATAATCAAGGGCTGATTTTATCTCATTTCTGAAATGCATGTCTATCCCCAAACGTTCAATTCTATCGACCATCCAAAGATGCTGAATGAGATCATTGAGGGGATTGAATTCTCCATCTTGCAATGACATTGAATTGAACATCTTCTCTACTTCATCAATCAGTCTGTCGGGAACCAACGATAGGTATGGAGGTAAGCTTCCTTTAATTTGTTTTAATTGTGATGGTATTCATCATTTTTCTAACAAATGTGCTCATAATAAAAAGATAAATTATGAAGGTTACTCAAAAGGTAAACAAACATATAAAGGCAAAAGAACTACAAAGAATGTTTTCAAGAAAATCTTATGCACCAAAGAAGACATCTTATCATCAAATGAAGATTAATTCAATGACAGTGAGACAAGAAGAGTTCTATTCATGGCAGTAGAAGACTCTGATAAAGAAGACTATGAAGAAGAATACGAAGAAGATGAAGAAGAATATGAAGAAGTCGAAGAAGGAATTGAAGAGGAAGAAGTTGACTACCGAGAAGAATTGATGTGTGCCATAGAAGTTATCAGAAGAGAAAATAAGAAAAACAAGAAACAACAAGCGGAACTAGACAAGAAAAAATATACTCAGGAACTAGAACAAATGATCACAAATTTGAAGGTTCAAATAGAAGAAGATAAAAGAATTGAAGAAGCACTCAAAGAACAACTAGAAGAAAAGGATAGGAACATTGGATGGTCGAACAATGATAATGGATTCCAAATTGACAGATATATTTTGGACACAGGCAGTGCATACAACAATTCACATTCAAAACATAGTAATTCTCAAAAACAACACTGACAAAACTCCCTACGATCTATGGAAAGGAACACCAGAAAATGTGAAGAACTTCGGAGTTTTTGGAAGCAAATGATACATCAAAAGAGAAGATGGCATAATGGGAAAGTTTGAATATCGTGTCGACAAAGGATTACTTGTTGGTTACTCAATTACAAGGAAAGCATACAAGTGTTACAATCTGATATTGAACAAAGTTGTGGAAAGCATCAACGTAACAATTAATGAAACAGGTAGACCTGAGTCAAAGGAAGAAGAAAATAAATCAATGGAAAAACCTTTCGAAGAAGAAGCAGAATATGAAAAAGAAGTAGAAGAGGAAGATGAAGAGAATCCGACAGAAACATAAGAGCAAGTTCAACAAGTGTCTCCAAAGACACCTAGTAGACAAGTACAGAAGAATCATCCTTCAGATCAGATTATCAGAAACAAAGATGCATGAGTTGAGACTAGAAGAAGAATTCATTCACTAGAAAAAACACACCTAGCACTCTTATTTACAATTGAACCAAACTGTTTTGAAGAAGCCAACAAGGATGAATTTTGGAATAAGGCCATGGATGAAGAATTGGATCAAATAGAGAAAAATGACACTTGGGAATTGGTTCTAGGACCAAAGAATAAGAATGTGATCGGCACAAAATGGGTTTTTAGGAAGAAATTGACTGAAGATAGATAGGTTACAAGGAACAAAGATATATTGGTATGTAAAGGATATGCACAGATTGAAGGAATCGACTTTGAAGAGACATTTGCCCTAGTTTCTAGAATGGAAGCAATCTGTTTACTTTTAGCTTATGCATGCTCCAAAAATATTAAAGTGTATCATATGGACATAAAATCCACTTTTTTGAATGGGGAACATGAAGAAGAAGTCTACATTGAACAACCATAAGGATATCAGTTGTCATAAAATGCAAATTATGTGTGTAAATTAAAGAAGGCCTTGTATGGTCTAAAACAGGCTCCTAGAGCATGGTACTCTAGAATGGATAAGTATCTACAGCAGGCAGGGTTCAGAAAAGGAAGTGAAGACAACAACCTCTACATCAAGGTAAGTCAAGGTAATATTTTATTAATCGAAGTTTATGTTGATGATATTATTTTTGGTAGTGATGATGAAAGGTTAAGCTAGAAATTTGCAAAGGATATGCAGAATGAATTTGAAATGTCGTTACTTGGAGAACTATCCTTCTTTCTGGGACTTCATATATGTCAAAGCAACCAAGAAATTTTTATTTCTCAAACCATGTATATCAGAGAAATGATAAAGAGGTTCGGAATGGAATATTGCAAACCAGTTATCACTCCCATGCAAACCAGTTGCAATTTAAGAAAAGATGATGATTTAAAGTCTACATATAAGAGGAAATACAAGTCAATGATTGGAAACCTACTATTTTTGACAACATCCAGACCAGATGTAATGCAGAAAGTTGGACAGGTGGCACAATTTAAAGAAGTACCAAAGGAATCACATGTATGAGCAGTGAAGAGGATTTTTAGATATCTCAAAGGAACATAAGAGGTTGGATTATGGTATCCAAAAGGAAAGGATATATCACTTATTTCCTACACAAATGCAGATTGGGCAAGTTGTAGTGATGACCAATGAAGCACCAGTGGAGAAACGTTCTACTTGGGTGAGTGTTTAGTATCATGGCTAAGAAAGAAACAATCATTAGTATCTTAATCTATAGTCGAGGTAGAGTATATTGCAATAACATCATGTTGTAAACATGTTCTTTGGATGAAACAAACTCTGACAGATATACAGGTTTAGTATGATGAGCCCATTCCAATCTATTGTGATAATACAAGTGCCATTAGTATCTCAAAGAACCTAGTGATGCACTCCAAGACAAAGAACATTCCAATCAAGTATCACTTTCTACGGGAACAGGTTGCAGAAAAGAACATCAAAGTTGAGTATGTGGGCACAAAATAAAAAGTGGCAGACATATTTACAAAACCACTTCCACTAGAATCCTTTCTACTCCAAAATGAATTCTTTTGAATGCTTATCTTATATGTCTTATATGTACACGAGGAAGCACCTTAAGGAGGACAATTCAGTCAGGGGGAGCAACCTCGGATGGAAAGATAACTTTTCCATTCATGATGAAGGGGTAGATATTCATCAGATGCAAAGGACAAAGGCATGGTTCCAGGCAGAGAAATGGTCACATAGATTCGGATGACAGAGGCATGTTTTGAGGGGGAGCATGAGTGATATGAATTTAGTATTGCATGATATAATTTCAGTTTTGCATCAAAGTTTTTCCATCAATGCCAAAGGGGGATATTGTTGATTAAGGTTGGTTGTCATTTATTTCAACCCTTGAATAATTCCCAATAGCAGAAAGAATGAACTCCAAAGTGGTCCCCTTACGGTGAAAGCCTTCACGGGAAGACGCTTTGCAGATTGAGTTATCTTAGAAGTATGGTTAGAGAACAATGATTATTTGTGAAATAATGAGATGAAGGTCAATGAATTTTTCAGTGAAACTATCCTATATGGATAGTTCTTGTCATGCCATTTCCGATGGTATGTGGAACGTCACATAACTCCTCACGGTTAGAGAGTTATGAACATAAGACATTGGAGAACCCAGGTTTGGGTAATGGACCCAAGTTTGTTTGATGGATAATGGTATGAGTTTTGATATATTTGCGGGTAATAATATTCTATATGGATATTACATGTCATTCCATTTCTGGTGGTATGTGGAACGTCACATAACTCCTCACGGTTTGACAAGTATGGCCTTACAAAGTTGGAGGACCCTGATATGTCATCTAGAAGCCCCATAAGGTCAAAGTAGTCAAAGTGGTTTAAGATATTTTAGAAGGTAAATAATAAAGTGAAGTGATGAGTGTACTATAATTCAAAGTGAATACAAAATAAATTATTTAAATAATGAATTTAATGGAGAAATTAGAAGTGGGTTAACCCTAAAATAAGGAAAGTGGGCAAAGTGACCTAGAAGATGTTTTTAAGGAAGCTACTTGGAGACTATAAATAAGAGGCAAGGCTCTCTAATTTTAGATCACACTTGAGAATATTGAATATCTATAGGTGTCTGAGGTAACCAAAGGATATATAAGCCGAATTTCAGAAGGAAGGTGAAGAAAAGAAGGTCGAAATTCAAGGGACCTCTTCCAGAGAATAAATATTTCCTCCATCCTAATGAAGAAGACTAGATGTTGAGACTAGCCCCAAAGGCCCCTAGTGTTATTTCTTCTTACTCTTCTCAGTTGGATATTTGGGAAATCCATATGGACCCTCTTAACTTTTCAAATTGGAGGAAGGCGCTTCATTAGCACGCTCTATTTTTTTATGGAGCTTCTAAAGGGAATCCAGGGGTAGCATGAGGGGGTGGGGTTCTGCTAAGCCCAGATGAAACAACTGAATTTACTCTCTCTTCAGGAATTGGAGATGAAACCAACAATATCGTTGAAGCTCTCGCACTTTGGCAAGGAATCTATCAAGTTTTGGCTATGAAAATTAAATAGGTTATTTTTTTTGGAGACTCTTGTGTGATCATCCAAGCTTTAAACACCCATTCCCTCCCCCACAACATGAGACTCTGAAAACTAATCTGAAAAATCATGATTTTACTCCCTGCCTTTCACAAAATCAAGTTCTTTCACATTTTGCAGGATATGAATGGAGAAGGAGCTAAAGAATCTAACAAGGCAACCCAACTGAGCAAAGGGACCTTGTGTATCAATGGAAATACCCAAAGTTTTAATATCCCCTAGCATTGTTGGTTTATTAGAAAGATGTTGTCCTCAGAAGTCAAGGTATCGTACATGTATGGCTAAATCGCAAGGCAGGGATGATAAGATGACCTTGGAAATAACTATGTTGATCTAGCAAATAGGACTAGAAATAAATACCTGTTGACGGGCGAAATTGACCGTCCGTCAACTGGGAGAGTGGAACCGGTCCGGGGTTGTCTAAATAACCCAAGCCGTTTGGAATGGACCACCCTGACGAGTTTAACAACTCCATTGGCCACTCTAAGGTCTTTCAAGAAAACCAAAGAGAGAATTGATCTGAGCTAAGTAATCTAAAAAGAAACTGAAACTAATTAATTAAACTAATAAAACAAATTAAATAAAAGAAATTAACTAAAAACTACACTAATCTAACTATTATATACAATCCACT
>ML784389.1:1071366-1088099 GCA_009831015.1 Picea engelmannii
AAATTATATCATTTGTATATGATTTAGATAGCTAAAGTAGTCATAAACCATAAACAAAGTGATATACAAAACATGAAACAAAATGTTGATATATTGAGAAGCTAAAGCTATGACAAAACATCAATTCTTCTCCAGTCTGTATTTGAACTCCATATCCTTCTTCTCCCATGAATGAGGATGATCATTATTACGCAAATCATAAGTATATATAGGTTTCTTCACAAGGTAAAACTTCCTTGTGGATAATATCAAATTGTTTTACATAATCTGGGAGATATCCCAAAATCAACTAAACTAAGAAACTAAAGTGCAAATGAAATATTTGAAATATCCCCTAAATTCTCATCATATCTACTGCCAATTCGAATTTACCTGCAATAGAACACAAATATCAAATCATAAAGATATTTCATTAAGAAAACAATAAAAAATTGATTCTACAGACTTAGCTACAGAATCATCTGATTCTGTAGCTAGTCAAATATAGCATACAGGACCAGATAGCAATCAAATGAAATCAAATCCAATCAACTTTTAATAATCATCAAAAAAACAAATTATTAATGATTGAATTGAAATTATCACTCAAATTAAACAATATCAAAATGAATGCAATCGAAACAGAGTAAAGAATGCTCTGTTTTCAGTTACTATAAAACATGGTCAAATCTTGACAGGCCTGTTTCGTATCAAACGAAATTAAGTAGTGAATCAAATCATATAAGATACGATGTAATCGTAATCAATACAAACATAATCGAACATAATCGTAATCATATAAGATATGATATGCCACAACATAATTATAATCGATACAATTGAACACAAAATAGATTTGTTACAGCTATAACGATCTACATAAAATTCATGTCGTTTCAATCAAATATGGACAGACAGTTACGATGTGAGTGTTTACACAGTCTACAGACAGTATCACATAGTGATCGTAACCATTTACAAGAGTAATAATCATATACCGAGTAATAATCAGAGCAGATTGCAACTGAGTTAAAAATAGAAACAAGTCGTTGTTCTGGGCACGATCGGCTTTGTTCTTAAGTTAGATTTAAACAGTATATTCTTTGTAATATGAATTGAGTTGATAACCCAGTTAAACAAAACAATGCGAACCGAATAGTTGGATACAACAGTTATGACCCACATCGATTCGCAACTTAGTTACTCCTTAACAGAATGGTACTCAAATTGGTCAATAGTAATAAAATCACAACAGTTAACCATAATTGCTAACCGCATCATCTGGAATATTAACAATTCGGAATGTGAATTCGACTGTGTTTGGAATTGAAATAACGGAAACGGCCTGTGTTTAGAAGATATTTTAACAACTTTAATCAATAATAGAGTATCCAATTCAAACTAAATTACAACAATCAAATCCAATCATGATCAAATCAAATCAGAACTAAATCTAATTGAAACTTTAATGATAATGAAAATTAATTTATCAAAACAAAATTATATACAATAGTGCATGCTTATGTGACAGAGCAAATCCACTATATACACAGAATTTATGAATATGTCATATAAATGGGTGAAATTCATACCAGCGAGGTTGCCCGGGCTATGCCAATTTTGAATTGACGATTGTTGTAGCCGACTCGACATTCTTGAATAGAATTGAACCTATTGTTCGCTGTCTCTTATCAGTGGGTTTCACCTTCGCTTTATGACTGATGAGTTTTTCCACTTGATCCTCCAGAGCATGAATTCTGGATTGCAACATCAGCACATCTAGGTAGTACCTTTCCAACCATAAGCCACATTGATCGCATGGTGGAACAGCTGATTGAACAGGAGAGGGTTTCGACGAGTCACCGAGGGTTCCATGAGGCATTTCAATGCCTGGAAAATTGGGATCATCCCGCAAACAAGGTGGTAGGTTTTTGACAAAGTCGTATGAAGGTTTATCACACAGGCTTTCGGAATAGGGATACTCGCTTGCTAGGAAACGTTCAATTTTCGAGTCAGAATCTTTGCTGACCATGATAGGGTCAGGATTAATAAGAATTTTGGGTTTATTTATTGCCATACGAGATATTAATCGAGCGTTCTTCTTTCCTTTAGAATTGGCAATGGGTTTGGTTTTAGGCTTTTTAACCACGGGTTTGACATTTTCCACATCTGTGGTCACAGAATTGGGTAGATCAATAGATGGCTCGGGTAGAGGTTTGGGTAGCAGAGCACTGTAAGGGACAGGGGGTACTAACTTGCTCTCGCTCACCACAGGTTTATCAACCTGTGGTGGGCTTAAGTCCTCAAACTTATTGCGTTGAAGAAAATCATTCCAACAGTCCCGACGTAATCCCAAATGACAAACCACCAGCATTTTAATTAACCCAAAATGAAATAGACTTCCATCGGCCTGGTTTCGTTTGTACCTTTTGGACATTTTAAACAGATTCCTATGCAAGTATAATGGCATGTTAAGCTCATAGCCTATGAAAACCAACAATAGCCGAAGGTGATACAAGAATACGAAACCATACCTACCCTCGCAGGTAATGAATTGCTTGGTTACCATGAGCAAGTCGTGCCAGCGCTGCTTTAGCATATTCGCAGGAAAAACCTTGTCACAAGAACTCACTCTTCGTGACTGAAAGAGTAATGTCCACGGGACATTCTCCACTTTACAATTTTTCGACCATCTCTGTCCGACAACAGGCAGACCAGTAGCTCGACTGAGAAATTGCTCATCAATTTCCAACTGCACATCCCCAACTTTGGCTCGGCAACCATCAAAGGTTAATGCAAATTGTCGAGCCACGCTAGGGTTATAACCATCAAATTTTTGTATGAACGGGAGCCATCCGAACTCCTCCAGGTCGTTGTAAGCACCATCGAACATTAACAATGCCTGGCAGCCATTGGGTTCATCCCTCACGACCAGGTCCATGGCACTGGTGCATGGTAGGGTTTGGATTGAACATAACCATACACAGGAGTAAAAATCGATAGGACTAATAGCTGCAAGTGTTCAAAGGGGAGGCAAATCAATATGCGCGTGCGAAGGTGGTGGGTTAGTTCACCACCATGCAAAACATTAATGGCACAGTACGGCACTGTTTAATCAATTATGACATCACTCAAACCATATTAATCGGTTAACAAAAGGATTTAAACGGTGGATAGTGATACCAAGGCACCATTGTATCGTTTGAAACCATGAACATTCAATATAGAATCAAACCCAAAGTTAATACGCGCCATTGCAATAATTCAAACCATTAAATAAAAAATCCAAATGTTTCACCAATGCGCCATATGTATAATCAAACATTGCCATTCAATATGAAATCAAACTCATAAGTGACCCATGTGCTTATTGCATAATCTAAGTTTATAAACAATGCAACAAGAGATTTCATAAAATCGATAAGTTAATAGCTTATAGTAATAAGGATCATACCATATAAAAACCTTTAATTCACCATGACCCCTATATAATCAAGTATAATTCATCAATCAACATGCTCAATGCCTTATCAATAAAATAAAAATCAAGTGGCGCAATCAGAGTGATAAATAGGAAAATGGACATAAATCGAAAAATAAACCAAAGGTAAGTACCAATCAGAATATTAATGAACAGATCATGACAGTCCAAATGACGATGAGTGAGTTTTCACGCTTTCAGTCATGAAAAAATAAATTGAAACCAATTGCAAATGTCGCATGAAATAAAAATGTCTTATGTTTGCAAAATGCGACAGAAATTTGAATTTCAAGTCACATAGGTGTAGGCAGCTTTAAGGGCAATTGAAAAAATTGAATTGGCTGCCAACAATGGCGACACACTGGGAGAAGCATTTATCTTTGTCAAAATAAATAAATTCAGATTAGGACAGCAGAGAAAAATTCAACTCAAAAACAACAACTAGAAAATCGTACAAACATCATCATTTACTATCTTTTCCAGCGATGTTTTAAAAGACAAAAACCAATAACAGTCTTAAGACCAGCAAGTCATGATATTAATGATAAAATCTTCAATACTGTTGGCATGGCCACTGCTTCCAGCAGGCGTCCATAACCTCGACAGGGTTTCCATTTAACCCACTCGGATGTCTGTATCCTGTCAAGAAGCTCTAGATCAAAATAAAGGACTTAAAAGAGGTTTCTTATAATTTTTTACAGATTTTCTTTTACCTGACATTGCTTCACTGCCAGCAGGCCTGTTCAGTACCCCGACGAAGTTGTCTTGGCGCCATGCTTGCATTTACCCGCTGCCAGCGGACCTGTTCAGTATCCCGACGGGTTTACAAACACTTCCCACAACTCTTTATTGACATTTTTATTTTATTTTTCTTTTGTGAAAAGCTGAGCGGGGTGACGCTGAATGTCTTGATATTTTAACATATTTTTTTAGACCTCATCAGAATTTTTTAACATCGTCCCTTATTCAGTTCCAGAAATGTTCTATTTCTAAAACAACTTACTATGACAGGGAGACATCCTTTTGAGTCATTCCTTTACGGAAAAGGGACAGCGTAAAAAGATAATAGATGATCATGACAAACTTCACTCAGAGATTGAAATCAGTAAGCTTCTTTGAAACAACAAAATTCTCCAACATAAATATCATTTTTATAAATATATCACTGATGTTTGTACAAACTTTCAGAAGTTATTTCAGCGAATAAATTTTCCCATGATCTGCATCTGAATTTCTTAGTATACAGGCATGCATATTTTTCAAAAAAAAAAAAAAAAANNACCAAAAATTAATCAATCCAAATCAAAATCAAAACAGGAAGAAAACAAAAGATGCAAACCAAAGAAATATTTACATAATATACAAGGGTAGTAATCAAGCAAAGTGTCTTTTCAGGGCTTGGCCATTCATCGGATAGGTGTCAAACTTCCCTTCAAGATTCTGCAATCGAAAGGAACTAGGACCCAACTTTTCAGCAATAAAAAATGGCCCAAGCCACAAATTTTGAAACTTGGTATGTTCACCCTTTCCTTCATGTGGTTTGTCCCACTTTAAGACGAGATCGCCTAATTCAAAATTCCTATCAGAAGCAGAGTTAGAATCGAACCAGCTTTTAATCAGTTGTTTATGTTGGTCTAACTTACGCTTACCTTGGGTTCTTACTTCTTCTAACTTCATCAAAGCGTTAATACGGCTTTCTAAAGGGGGACAATCTTCTTCTTGAACTTTTGGTGACAATTGAAGCGAAGGAAGAAGAATGTGAGGTGGCAGAATGGCTTCTATGCCATAAACAAGAAAAAAGGGGGAGTTTCCTATAGCAGATTTGGGTGTTACCCTATCCTCCCACAGTGCATTCAACAGTGCGTTGTGCCAGTTCTTGTGATTTTCATCCACGGTTCTCTTGATAATTTTGATCAAGTTCTTGTTTGTTGATTCTGCTAAGCCATTGCCCTGGGGGTAGTAACTAGCAGAATACCTCAGCTTTATTCCTTTCTCTAAGGAGAACTCACTCATCTCAAGAGAAGAAAAGTATGAAGTGTTATAAAAAACTAGACAATCAGGGATACCAAAACGGGTGATGATATTCGAGTTTAGAAAAGCGATCACCTGACTTGTGTTAATAGTTCTTAGTGCGGTGGCTTCAAACCATCGAGTAAAGTAATTAGTGGATGTCACAATATACTTGTGTTGTTGTGAGGATGGATGGTTAATAGGACCAATGATATCAAGGCCCCATTGCTGGAAAGGAGAATCGACTGTGACGGGTTGCAAGGGGAAGGCTGGTTTTTGCAATTGCCCTGATGCTTTCTGACAAATGATACATTTACGACATAAGGCATGGGCATCCCTAAAAAGCGTGGGCCAGTAATAACCGGCTCTTAAAACCTTATGAGAAGTGGCATCACCACCGAAGTGACCACCATCTTCTCCTGCATGCAACTCAAGCAAGACTCTTTTTGCTTCGTCCTTTTCAAGACAACGCATCAGTACGCCGTCAAAATTCTGGCGAAACAGTATACCATTAACTAGATGAAAGGAGGCAGACCTTAGTCTCAATGCTCTTCTTTTGGATAGGTCAAGGTGACGGGGTGCTGATCCATGTTGAAGACAGAATCTAATATCGTCGTACCGGACTTACAAGGCTTTGTGCGCAACAAATCCAATTTTGATCGTGTTGTTCTAGGTCTGACGTATCACTATCTTCTTGTTGTTTGGTTTCTGAATCAACAACCAATTTACACAATCCTTGGCCTCTCACAATATGTGCTGGGGTGATCTCTAGGTCATACTCCTGCAAGGAGGTGACCCAGTTGGCTCTTTTCTCTCCTAACTCCTTTTGCACTAACAAATTCCTAACGGCAGGGTAGGGGACAATGACCTTTGTCCTTGACTTCAAAAGATATGACCGGAAATGCTTAACTTCCTTGAAGACAACGTAGGCTTGCCGATCAACCGCTGGGTAGTTAAGTTCAACACCTTTGAAAGAAGAGTTCATAAAGGCGATAGGTACTTCATTTCTTTCGGAATTCTTCTGAGTTAGGACCACGGCATAGGAACGATCAGAGGCAAAAGTATAGAGTGTAAAGTCTTGAGAGAAATCAGGGCTCATGAGAGACGGAGTGTCAATTATGGCCTTCTTTATATCGTTAAAATCTTGGTTTTTAGTGGGTCCCCAGTGATATTGGGTATCCTTCTTAATCAGGTTCTAGAGAGGTCTGACCATTTTGGAGAAACTGGGGACGAATCTTCTCACGAAATTGATCTGGCCTAGGAAGGACTACATGGATTTTTTGGAGGTAGGTGGGGGAATTTTAGCAATGACTTGAGTCCTCTCGGGATCAATAATCATTCCATCACTAGACACAATGAATCCTAGTAATTTACGCTGTTCTACTGCAAAGATGGATTTCTTGGGGTTCAAGGAGATGTTGTATTTACGACATCATAGCAGAACGGCTCGTAAGTGAGCTAGATGATCGTCCTTGTTTTTAGAATAAACGGTCACATCATCTAGGTAGACTACTACGGAGTGATTGATTAAGCCTCTGAGAGCAATGTCCATTGCTATCTGAAAGGTAGCACCGACATTAATTAATCCAAAGGGCATTTTGCGATAAGCATAAGTGCCCCACGGGGTACAGAAGGTAGTTTTTAATTGGTCTGGTGGAGACATCAAAACTTGGTTGTATCCATAGAAACCATCTATTAAGGAAAGCCTCTCGGAACCAGATACTTGTTGCAATATCTCTTCCATGGGAGGGACAGGATAATTATCTTTGTCAAATGCTTTGTTGAGGTTTCTGAAATCGACACAAAGTCGAATTTCCCTGTTTTTCTTCCGCACTGGGACGAGGTTGGATACCCATTGAGTGTGTCTAACAGGAAAAATTATTTTAGCACTTAGGAGTTTATTCAATTCTTTTTGTACGTTCGGTTCTAATTTAGGATGCATTTTCCTCAGTTTCTGTTGGAAGGGTAAGGTTTGGGGCTTCATCGGGATGACATGCTGTATAATATTAGGATCGAACGTTTTAATATCATCGTAAGTCCATGCAAAGACATCCTTGAATTCTTTAAATAATTTAACAAAAGAAACTTTTTCTTGTCTAGAACATCCCAAGCCTAAGTTGATACACTGAGGATTTTCACTAGTCCCTAAATTGACTTTTTCATAAGACAATGAAGAACTGTTGGTTTTGCAATTGACCATATTTTTAAATTTATCTTCAAAATCATAAAATGTTTCTAGTCTAACAACAGATTTGGGTATAAGATTTACCATGTCCGATAGAGCTTCAGGAGATTTCGGATTAGGTACTACCGTAAAGTCATGAAAATTATCATCGTGCATTTGTTCATCTATCACTGCGCCTTGAAAGGTTTCTTCCATGTGCAGAAAGTTAATGATCTGCTGATCATCGTCAAATACTCTCCAGTTTGTGATATTGTCTGGAACAGATGGTCGAAACAACAACTCCATGGAGAATGCATTTGGGGATATGCCTTCTGCAGGAAGAAGTTTAGAAGCAACATTAGCTAGTAGATCTGCTTCAACATTATTTGATCTAGGAATGGAATTTATATCAAAAGCAGAAAATTTGTTCATTAAACTCCATACCTCAGACTGGTAACATTTGAGATGTGGGGAAAGACAGTGTATATAATCTCTCACCTGTCTAACTACTATCTCAGAGTCGCCAAATACAGTCAGATTTTGAATGTGCATGTCTAAGGCTTTTCTAAGACCTTGCAATAAAGCCTCATATTCTGCGATATTATTAGTACATTCAAATTCTAATCTACAAGCCAATAATGCCTTGTTACCTGTCGGATCGATAATGATGCAGCCTGCACCAGCTCCTTCTTTAGACTTGGAACCGTCGAAATATAAAGACCAAATTTGATTTCCATCAGGCTCATAGGACTATTGGATAAACGTTGTTGGTTGCATGCATGCTAGGATCTCGGGCCGCTATTCTGGATTGTTGATAGGTGAAACTTCACCCATGAAATTTCCGAAGTAGGTGTCCATCCCTTTGACTTCAGGTGGATTAACAGGAGGTTTATATGGTTCATTAGGATCGTTCAAGTCTGTGACCGTGAACTTGAGGTAACGCTCACGATTCACTCTAATCTTGTTGGGCTTATCGTTTTCTGGAAGCCATAAGTGAGACCAGTCCATTGCGAAGTAACCTTGTAGCTTCTCTGACCAGTCCCTGCTCAAAAACAGACCATATACTTCTGGAATATCCACCACAATTATATCAATAACTTGATGAACCTTTGGGTTAGATGATAATCTAATCAATACATTTTTTAGTTCGCCTATAACTTTAACATCTGATCAATCAAGTTGTATGATTTTCAAAGAGGAGGGTTCTACTTCAGCGTTAATCTTTTGGCAGACTGACCAAGGCATCACATTGGACGATGCTCCTGAGTCAACCATACAATTATGCACATTTCTGTTGAAGATTTTGAAAGTTAAAAGAAAAGGAGGTACATTCTTACGAGTATTCAAAGTTGTAGCTTGTGGTTTCTTACTCGCGTTCTCTAATGCTACTTTATCTACATTATTTACATTGTTATTCACATTATTTACAAGAGTTACCGGAAGGCTTCCTTTATCTTGAGGATCAGGGTTGTTTTTTGTGGAAGTCTTCTGCAGCACTTTGCTTTGCACAACCTTATTGCTATTTGAATTACCATTCTTGCCATTTTCTGAAATATTTTGCAACATCTTTTGTAACAAAAATGGAAATTTAAACAACTCATAAATAGAAATGTTAGCCCTTAATTTCTTAAGATCTGCAACAACATCATAATCTAATTTAGGGCTAGCATTACTTTGTTTAGTTTCTACTGATTTAGATGGCTTTGGAGGTAAAGTTGCAGTGTTCTCAACAGGAGGTTTGTTTGTTGTCTTACTCCTAGTGTTGTAAGGGTGAACAGTCTCAAAGTTGGTTTGGAAGATGCTATCCGAGAGGTGTCCAAAGATATTTGGAGAAGACTCTTCTTCTTGAATGGTTTCCTGTTCGACTTCCTCTTGAGGAATATCAGGAGGGATCAAGTCATCCTGGGCTCCTAGAATTGTCTAGAGAGCACATTGCAAACTTTCTAGGTTCAAGCCTTCAGGATTTGGATTAGGCCGGTTGGTTTGAAAGGGATTTTGGAAAGGAGGTTTGTAGGGTCCTTTACTCGAAGAGGCTTCTTCAGTTGACATTTTTAAATCTATAACTTGATTAGACAATATTTGTACAACTTTGGTTAAATTTTCCAAATCAGAGTTTTCAGGTTGTGTTTTGTTTTGTGTAGGTCTGGGGAGAATTTCAATCTTCTTTTTGGAAGAAGCAACAATTTCATTTTCGTTGCTAGAAGAGTCCTTAAGGCTGAGTATATCTTTTTAAATCTAAGTAGCCTCTTGAAAGGCTTCTAACAACGTGGCCTTTTTAGATCTTTTCACCCAAATAGCTATACTCTGATGTATAGATTTAGTGTAGTAAGCTATTACAAGGCTCTCATCATGCATAGAGTCTGCAGGGATTCTATTCTTGAGTGTTAAAAATCTTTAATTAAAATCTTTAACCTTTTCTTTCGAGTTCATTTTTAAGCTTGAAAGATCCATGACTAAAAATTCCGGAGGTTTGCCATCTTCGAATTTTTCCAAAAAGCATGACTCAAACTTTTCCCAAGACACTATGGTATGAGGCTGTTGGGCAAAGTACCAGGTGGATGCATTACCCTCAAAGGTGTAAGGGAACAACCTACAGACAACATCTTCATGTTCAACGTTACGGATTTTGATGGCTAACATAAATTTTTTGATATGATCTTCAGCTATCTGTTTTGAATTAGGATCAAAATTAGGAAGCCATTTCTCCAGGTGCTTAGGTAAAGGGTGTTGGGCTCCAGGTATAGCTACAACATCCTGGTCCAACCAGGGTCTAGCAGGGTTGTTTTGATTTGCCATTGGGGAATTGGGTGTGGAAGGCTGAGAAGGTGGATTGCCTTCGTCAGAAGAGGAATCTCCTCCAGAAGAGGAAGGATATGAAGGAGGTGGTGAAGGAGGTATCCCAGATCCTCCTGCAGCAAGATTTGTGTTTGGATCTGTAGGATTCACAGTGGGATTAGTGTCACCTAACTATTCTCTGATACCAGAGAAATCTAAAGGTTGACCCCATGGGCAGTTTGGTCGCCTAAGACTAGCTAAGGCACTATGTGTTTTAATAAGAGATTGACAAACGATCTCTTGGAGATCACCACCTGTAGGATTAGGGGTTGCTAGCTCAACTGTGATCTTCGGATCTTCGGTAGAAGTAGTTGTTGTTTGAGGGGGGATATTATCTTGTGAACCGATTCTAGTCACTATAGGGGTGTGATTAGGTGGAGGAGGAGTCTTGCGACTGCCTCGTGCCATTAATTAAGTTCAGGCCCTCCTTCTAGCACCATTTGTTGATGGGTGAAATTGACCGTCCGTCAACTGGGAGAGTGGAACTGGTCTGGGGTTGTCTAAATAACCCAAGCTGTTTGGAATGGACTACCATGACGAGTTTAACGGCTCCGTTGGCCACTCTAAGGTATTTCAAGAAAACCAAAGAGAGAATTGATCTGAGCTAAGTAATCTAAAAAGAAACTGAAACTAATTAATTAAACTAATAAAACAAATTAAATAAAAGAAATTAACTAAAAACTACACTAATCTAACTATTATATACAATCCACTAATTACTATTGTAATAACTCAAATCAAATATCTAATTATCAGTCTTAATATTACTTATTCACAAATATACACTATAAACAAACAACAGATTTAATTAAAACATGCAAAACTCATGTGTTTTCTGCCCTAAGACAGCCAAGAATCTTTTTTTTATTTTTATATTTTATGAAAAAGAAATAAACATTACTGAAATTAAACAATCTAATATATTTACTGAAATTAAACAATCTAATATAAATCTAGTTACGATTATATATGAATTAGACTACTTAATGAAAACAGTAAACAACAAACTAATTGACCTGGAAACACTCCAAGTATGCCCTGTGTATGATAACTTCTAAGCTGGTTGGAGGAAGAAATTCGCACCGGTTAGTCCATGAGCTTATCGAAAACGATAGGATGTGCTGCTTCTTGAAGTGTTTTACAGGACAAACAAGACATAAAAGAAAATCATAACAATCTTATGATTATAAATTCCTGCAATAAGGGAAACCTGTTATGCAAGGACTTATATATAACAATTCAATTCATGAAGAAGATAAACCTATCATTCACAAACTGGATTAACAATTGTTATGTCTTTTATCTATTTGGAAGAGACAAAGTATGGATAACAGTGATCAAAATTATATCATTTGTATATGATTTAGATCGCTAAAGTAGTCATAAACCATAAACAAAGTGATATACAAAACATGAAACAAAATGTTGATATATTGAGAAGCTAAAGCTATGACAAAACATCAATTCTGCTCCAGTCTGTATTAGAACTCCATATCCTTCTTCTCCCATGAATGAGGATGATCATTATTACAAAAATCATAAGTATATATAGGTTTCTTCACAAGATAGAACTTCCTTGTGGATAATATCAAATTGTTTTACATAATCTAGGAGATATCCCAAAATCAACTAAACTAAGCAACTAAAGTGAAAATGAAATATTTGAAATATCCCCTAACTGCTCATCATATCTACTACCAATTCGAATTTACCTGCAATAGAACACAAATATCAAATCAGAAAGATAATTCATTAAGAAAACAATAAAAAATTGATTCTGCAGACTTAGCTACAGAATCATCTGATTCTGTAGCTAGTCAAAAATAGCATACAGGACCAGATAGGAATCAAATGAAATCAAATCCAATCATCTTTTAATAATCATCAAAAAAACAAATTACTAATGATTCAATTGAAATTATCATTCAAATTAAACAATATCAAAATGAATGCAATCGAAACAGAGTAAAGAATGCTCTGTTTTCAGTTACCATAAAACATGGTCAAATCTTGACAGGCCTGTTTCGTATCAAACGAAATTAAGCAGTGAATCGAATCGTATAAGATACGATGTAATCATAATCAATACAAACATAATCGAATAGAATCGTAATCATATAAGATATGATATGCCACAAAATAATTATAATCGATACAATTGAACACAAAATAGATTTGTTACAGCTGTAACGATATACATAAAATTCATGTCGTTTCAATCAAATAAGGAAAGACAGTTACGATGTGAGTGTTTACACAGTCTACAGACAATATCACATAGTGATCATAACCATTGACAAGAGTAATAATCATAGACCGAGTAATAATCAGAGTAGATCGTAACTGAGTTAAAAATAGAAACAAGTCGTTGTTTTGGGCACGATCGGCTTCGTTCTTAAGTTAGATCTAAACAGTATATTCGTTGTAATATGAATTGAGTTGATAACCCAGTCAAACAAAACAATGCGAACCGAATAGTTGGATACAACAGTTATGACCCACATCGATTCACAACTTAGTTACTCCTTAACAGAATGGTACTCGAATTGGTCAATAGTCATAAAATCACAACAGTTAACCATAATTGCTAACCGCATCATCTAGAATATTAACAATTCGGAATGTGAATTCGACTGTGTTTGGAATTGAAATACCGGAAACGGCCTGTGTTTAGAAGATATTTTAACAACTTTAATCAATAACAGAGTATCCAATTCAAACTAAATTACAACAATCAAATCCAATCATGATCAAATCAAATCAGAACTAAATCTAATTGAAACTTTAATGATAACGAAAATTAATTTATCAAAACAAAATTATATACAAAAGTGCATGCTTGTGTGACAGATCAAATCCACTATATACACAGAGTTTATGAATATGTCATATAAATGGGTGAAATTCATACCAGTGAGGTTGCCTGGGCTACGCCAATTTCGAATTGAGGATTGTTGTAGCCGACTCAACATTCTTGAATAGAATTGAAGCTGTTGTTCACTGTCTCTTGTCAGTGGGTTGCACCTTCACTTTATGACTGATGAGTTTTTCCACTTGATCCTCCAGAGCATGAATTCTGGATTGCAACATCGACACATCTAGGTAGTACCTTTCCAACCATAAGCCACACTGATTGCATGGTGGAATAGCTGATTGAACAGGAGAGGGTTTCGACGAGTCACCGAGGGTTCCACGAGGCATTTCAATGCCTGGAAAATTGGGATCATCCCACAAACAAGGTGGTAGGTTTTTGACAAATTCGTATTAAGGTTTATCACACAGGCTTTCGAAATAGGGATACTCGCTTTCTAGGAAACGTTCAATTTTCGAGTCAGAATCTTCCCTGACCATGATAGGCTCAGGATTAACAGGAATTTTGGGTTTATTTCTTACCATGCGAGATAATAATCGAGCTTTCTTCTTGCCTTTAGAATTGGAAATGGGTTTGGTTTTGGGCTTTTTAACCACGGGTTTGATATTTTCCACATTTGTGGTCACAGAATTGGGTAGATCAATAGATGGCTCGGGTAGAGGTTTGGGTAGCAGAGCACTGTAAGGGACAGGGGTTACTAACTTTCTCTCGCTCACCACATGTTTATCAACCTATGGTGGGCTTAAGTCCTCAAACTTATTACATTGAAGAATATCATTCCAACAGTCCCGATGTAATCCCAAATGACAAACCACTAGCATTTTAATTAACCCAAAATGAAATAGACTGCCATCGACCTGGTTTCATTTCTACCTTTTGGACAGTTTAAACAGACTCCTATGCAAGTAGAACGGCATGTTAAGATCATAGCCTATGAAAACCATCAGTAGCCAAAGGTGATACAAGAATACGAAACCATACCTGCCCTCGCAAGTAATGAATTGCTTGGTTACCATGAGCAAGTCGTGCTAGCGTTGCTTTAGCATATTCGCAGGCAAAACCTTGTCACAAGAACTCACTCTTCGTGAATGAAAGAGTAATGTCCACGGGACATTCTCCACTTTACAAATTTTCGACCATCTTTGTTCGAAAATAGGCAGACCAGTAGCTCGACTGAGAAATTGCTCATCAATTTCCAACTGCACATCCCCAACTTTGGCTCGGCAGCCATCAAAGGTTAATGCAAATTGCCGAGCCACGCTAGGGTTATAACCATCAAATTTTCGTATGAACAGGAGCCATCCGAACTCCTCTAGGTCGCTGTAAGCACCATCGAACATTAACAATGCCTGGCAGCCATTGGGTTCAGCCCTCACGACCGGGGCCATGGCGCTGGTGCATGATAGGGTTTGGATTGAGCATAACCATACACAGGAGTAAAAATCGATAGGACTAACAGCTGCAAGCGTTCAAAGGGGAGGAAATCAATATGCGCGTGCAAAGGTGGTGGGTTAGTTCACCACCATGTACAACATTAATGGCACAGTATAGCACTGTTTAATCAATTATGACATCACTCAAACCATATTAATCGGTTAACACAAGGATTTAAATGGTGGATAGTGATACCAAGGCACCATTGTATTGTTTGAAACCATGAACATTCAATATAGAATCAAACCCAAAGTTAATACGTGCTATTGCAATAATTCAAACCATTAAATAAAAAATCCAAATGTTTCACCAAGGCGCCATGTGTATAATCAAACATTGCCATTCAATATGAAATCAAACTCATAAGTAACCCATGTGCTTATTGCATAATCTAAGTTTATAAACAATGCAACAAGAGATTTCATAAAATCGATAAGTTAAGAGCTTATAGTAATAAGGATCATACCATATAAAAACCTTTAATTCACCATGACCCCTATATAATCAAGTATAATTCATCAATCAACATGCTCAATGCCTTATCAATAAAATAAAAATCAAGTGGCGCAATCAGAGTGATAAATAGGCAAATGGACATAAATCGAAAAATAAACCAAAGGTAAGTACCAATCAGAATATTAATGAACAGATCATGACAGTCCAAATGACGATGAGGGATTTTTCACGCTTTCAGTCATGAAAAAATAAATTGAAACCAATTGCAAATGTCGCATGAAATAAAAATGTGTTCTGTTTGCAAAATGCGACAGAAATTTGAATTTCAAGACACATAGGTGTAGGCAGCTTTAAGGGCAATTGAAAAAATTGAATTGGCTGCCAACAATACCTTCTTTGTCATTTTAAATATGTTTCTACAAACAAGGAAAAAAATTCATGATGTACATGTGCCACTAGTTACCACTGCTTTTTAATAGAATCCATAACTTTTTATGTTAAAAAAAAAACATCATAATCAATCAACTAATTGTTGTAATGTGTCATAAAAAAAAATAATTAACTTGAATATACAACATGTATACTAGAATTGTAAAAAAAAAAAGCATTAACTTGAATATACAACAGGTATACTAGAATTGTCTTTGTACACTTTCATCAGATAGTAAGATACGGTTGAGCACATGCTCATGGCAGGCATGGTAGATTTACCTCGCCTAGACATTCCAAGAGTTGGGATTGTTGTACAGAAAGTTCCAATAGTTGGGATTGTTCTACAGAAAGGCTTAAGCTTATCAGTATAACTGATCAACGATTTGGAGGCCAACGGGATGATAGATAACATATCCATTCCTGCTCGCTATAATATTATAGGCTTTTTCCTATGGGAGAATTCGAATTAACGAACTAAAATCCATACAGTAGAACCCAGTCACTGTCATTCCATTTATATAGAGCTTTACGCCCAGGCAGGATAGTCAACTTTTGTTGTTCTTCTCCGAAATGTTCGATCACCTAATCAGTTGCTCAAGCATCACCTAATCATGTAGAGAAAGATCAAATTGTTCGACAACACAGGTATTCCAACAGAGGACAAACACCTTCAATAACCACTCACATAACCAGATCAAAGATCAACACACCGATGTTTTCACGTGGTAAAACCCCTACAGGGAAACATCCACGGCCCCAGCCAACACGGCCACATGGATCAGTTTATTAATGCAAAGAAAAAGATTACAGAGAGATTTTACAAGAGAGTTTCTCACAATCGATCATCGACAAATGACCCTCCATGCTCTTTAAATAGAGATAATGGAACAATCGGGTGTTAAGCCATGGATCAATGGCCGTTAAGATCGAGGAGAGTATGAACCTTCGGATCACTCTATGTCGGGAACATATCATGACCGTCGGATTGCCTAACTACAAATGCATACTAATTCATACTAAAGAAACACACTTTTACCTAACGACATATTAGACCAAGTAGATCTTAACTA
>ML784389.1:1099476-1133168 GCA_009831015.1 Picea engelmannii
GAAGTGACCCACTTTTATAAAGAGAAGTGGGGATCACTTTTACAATGAGGTTACCTTATAACAGAAAATTTGCATGCAAAATAACTCTAAAATAAAATATAAATCTACTTATAGTGATTCACTTTTATACTTGAAGTGAAATGTACTTTACAATTTTTAGCATGAACTTTTTAAAAAAAAGTAACAAAAGAGAGACTTGAACTCAAGACCCCTTACTTAATAAGGCAAGTTTTAACCAACTGATCTAGAAAAACATATTGTAATGTTCAGAAGGAGGATTGGAGGTGTTGTTTTTGTTGTTGTGGAACACGGCCTTGGAGAGCATGCTCCAAAAAAACTCTTTTCACACAAGAAAAAAATTTCGCTTCTCAATGACAACAAGGGTTAGATATCGGTTAGCTTACCCGGAAGATGGACCTTTTCCTATCTGTTTCTGATTTGACGAGATCGCACAAGGCGCGGGGCAAAGAGAATACGCAGATCTAAAAGAGTAGCAGCCCGGAAAAAAAAAAATACAAACCGAAATAATCAAAACTTTGCAAAAATTTAAAAATGCGTATTCAGATTTTATACCTCTGGATTCTGACTGTAATGGCCGTATCTTGGGCAAACAGAAACCTTTTTGAGTGAAACGAAAAGTGTTCCTGAATGAAAAGAATGATTCGGACGCAATGGAACAGTCCTTTCAGCCCAAAAATGTACAAAAATGCCAGAAAATGGAAATGAGGCAACTCGACTTCACAATCTCGATCTTCAACAGGAGCGGGTCTTCAAACAGGCTCTGATACCATGTTCGACAACACAGGTATTCCAACAGAGGACGAACACCTTCAGTAACCACTCACATAACCAGATCAAACATCAACACACCGATGTTTTCACGTGGTAAAACCCCTACAGGGAAACATCCACGGCCCCAGCCAACGCGGCCACTTGGAGCAGTTTATTAATGCAAAGAAAAAGATTACAGAGAGATTTTACAAGAGAGTATCTCACAATCGATCATTGGAAAATGACCCTCCATGCTCTTTAAATAGAGATCATGGACCAATCGGGTGTTAAGCCACGGATCAATGGTTGTTAAGATCGAGGAGAGTATGAACCGTCAGATCACTCTATGTCGAGAACATATCATGACCGTCGGATTGCCTAACTAAAAATGCATACTAATGCATACTAAAGAAACACACTTTTACCTAGCGACATATTAGACCAAGTAGATCTTAACTAACTCCTAAGTGTCTAAATATCCTAACACAAATTATATGCTTTTGAAATTGCGTTCATATTATTGGCGAAATGAAAGGTTGGTGTATCGCCTACATACACCAATTATATGCTTTTCAAATAATGAGATCACTGAATCAACTGCTCAAGCATCACCTAATCATGTAGAGAAAGATCAAATTATATGTTTTTGAAATTGCGTTCATATTATTGGTGAAATGAAAGAAAAATTTGGCAGTTGCCATTTCTGGGTAAAAACACTTTATCACATGTACGAGACTATGTCGTAAGACACCGAGAAAATAAACAAATAATACTAATGTGATGTTTTTTAGACATTAAGAAAATATATATCAATATTAATATTATGGTTTTTTAATATTAAAATTAAATATTTTCTTGGATTTCAAATAGTTAGTTTCTTTTTTTTCTAAATTTAATCCAGGATCAAGGATGATTTTAAGGATGGAAATTTATTTTAAAATGTAGAAACCTTGGCGAATATTACTAATCCTTCATAGGTCAACTATAAATGTTTAGCAATATTTTTTAAAAAATATTCAAATTTCTAAGTATTTTATATAGTTTTTATAAAATTTTGGCAATTTTTAAGGTAAAATAATTTTATCCTATAAAATTTGGGCGAATCATTTTAAAAATAACGAATCTCATTTTTGCAAAAACCATGGAAAATTATCCCATGAGAGAAATTTAGCCTTTAAAATCATCCATGTCTAGGATGCGAAGATGTTCAAGAAAGTATCAATTCGATTATTAAGTCGAGTACAACATGTTTCAATTATTGGCGAAATGAAAGGTTGGTGTTTCAATTATTGGCGAAATGAAAGGTTTGTGTTTCAATTATTAAGTTGTTCATATTATTGATGAAATGAAAGGTTGGTGTATCACCTACGTACACCAATTATATGCTTTTAAAATTGCGTTACATGTACATGAAATCGTTGGAAGAAAAAATAACAATTGTCATTTACTGGTGAAATTGTGGAAAAGAAAAATGTGACCGTTGCCATTTCTGGGTGAAAACAATTTATCACATGTACGAGACTGGTGTAAGACACCGAGAAAATAAACAAATAATACTAATGTGATGTTTTTCGGACATTAAGAAAATATATATCAATATTAATATTATGGTTTTTTAATATTAAAATTAAATATTTTCTTGGATTTCAAATAGTTAGTTTCTTTTTTTTCTAAATTTAATCCATGATACGAAGATGTTCAAGAAAGTATCAATTCAATTATTAAGTCAAATTCAATTATGAAGTCAAGTACAGGGTGTTTCAAGTACTTAGGGTATCCTTTAAAACCTAATGAGTATGGAAAAACCAATGAAGTCAAACCAAAATAAATAATTGGTGAAATAAGTGGTTATCTAGTGGTGGAATATTGAGTTTAGTACAATCACTTCTACAAGTTATTTTTCACATATTTTGTTTTTCTCACACATACTTTAGCATATATTCTAAAAGGGGTTCTTGATAATAATGGGATAAATGTTTTTAGGTTTTATGCTGGGGTTTAAGTTGGAGAGATTATTCAAGGTACTTTTACAATGAATTTGATTATAGTGTAAGAAGATGAAAGGTAGGAAATTGAATTAGCTTTTGGAATATAAAACTTTTATTCATAGAAATTGTGAATAACTATGTCAAATTTGATTTTTTTATAATAGTGGTATCTTATTTTTCCAACAAAATATAAGGTATGTGTGTTTCTTGTCCCTTGTATTTTTTTAGAAATTTATAATATTAATTTTATATATTTTTTAAATTTTCATAGTCAACATATCCATTGAATTACAACGTTTTTGTTGTGCATGCTAAGAGGGTCTTAACATGATGAAAACCATTTCTTTGTTTTTTAGATCGTAGATATCGGTCTCCTCTAGTGTGACATATAACTCATTTGAGAAATGGTTAAGCTACAAAACATTATAGCAGAAATAATAGAGGTATGTATTTTATGATTTTAATATATATGTCAACACAAAAATAGATTAAAAATAGTAAACATTATTAATTTAAAAGAAAATTTATTAGGTTTTTGGATGTCTAGCATTTTTTACATTCTTGTTTATTCTAAAAAGGCCTTCAGAACCTCATTGTAATCATCTTCTTGCGAATGAGCACAGTCGACATGTCTCTTCTCAGAGATAAGTCGCCACCATTCCAACAAGCTTGTTTTCCACTACATTTTACAGTTTCGGCTTATTGCCTTATTGAATAGAAAACCAGTTTTATTGTATCTCTATTATTCTGTGTTAAGCATCGTTTAATAATTTGTATTCATTTTTTTATGCTCATAAAATCTAGATCATAGGACCGGAGATAGATGCCTTCTTTGTCATTTTAAATTTATTTCTACAAACAAGGCAAGAAATTCATGATGTACCTTTACCAATAGTTACCATTGTTTTTTAATACAATCCATACATGTTTCTATTAAAAAAAATCATCCTAATCAATCAACTAATTGTTGTAATGTGTCACAAGGGGAAAGAATTAGCTTGAGTATACAACATGTATACTAGAATTGTCAAAACAAAATCATAGTAACTCTCCAAAATAGAGTGTGTGTGGTTGGTAAACTAACGCAAAATAATGAAAAGAAAATCATCAAAAGATATTTATATGTACTCTTGCTTCAAGTAAATGCATTTTGGTAGTAATAGAAAACTATAATTAAATATTTAAAATATAAATTAAAATTGTTGTGAAAATATATGCTTTTGTTTTTAATATGAGTATTATCTACCACACATTTAGAACAATTTGTATTGATATCGTGAGACTTGACATAATGATATTTAATATTATATCTTTATAACAATATTTAATCTTCTATGTTTATTAAAATTAAAGATAATAATTTGAATGACAATTATATTATTAATAAAAAGAAGTTGAAATGTTACATATTTTTTTATAAATATTAATTTGGTTGAAACAAATTATTTTCTCATATTTTGAATATTTAAAAGAGAAAATGAAAAGAGAAAAATCTCCATAATGAATATCCTCATTGAACTAATCCAAGAACACCATGAAACTAACACACTTAAACAAAGTACCAACTTCTTGTAGATTTGAGATGTGGTTAGAAAGGCACGGGTTCAAGGAGGTTTCTTATCACAAAACTCTTTATTTCAATGTTGGAAATGTTGTAGCCATCTCGGTATTTGTACCCATGATGGAAAAGTCTATTGATATCAAAAGTAGGTTTCTTGCAACACATGGGAACATTGTCGTCTGGTTTCAGAAGCTCCCAATTTAATTCTTTAATTACGTCATTGATCATGGCGTTGATATGATTGAGAGAATCTTCCTCTGTTGCTCCAGGATTGTCTTTCATGTAACAAGATATACATGAAGCTTCTTCTCCATGGGCCTTGTTATCCTAGATTCACCATGCCAATATCATCATCCCATTTAAACTTTAAAGATCAATGGCAATATGGAATACAAATGTCTTGAAATTGATTTTGACAGAGAGTACCTTTTCGCACGGTGTATCACCCTGTAATTGAAGGAAGGTGTTGGACCTTGACCAAGTTGTGGGAGATACTTGGTCATATTTGACCATTTTGGGACTTTGACGCTCTATCGAAGGAAGTGAACAAGATGAAGCATAGATCACGGGATCTCAGTCCACTTTTGGGACCCTTTTTAGGGTTTGGGTTAATGTAATGGGAAAGAGATGTCGTCCCGTGGGTTTACCCACACTTAGGCCCGGTTTTGTATGTATAAATAGATTTCTAGGCAAGGTATAAGAGAGTCGTTGGCTTAGTGCTAGTAATTAGATTTGTGTAATTGAATGTGGATTGAAAATGCTTTGTGAATGATTGTAAGAGACTTGCAGAGCTAAGTGCAAGTTGTTGTAGGAGGTTGTGAAAGGCTTTGTGCTGAAGCGCAAGGAAGAAGGATCTAGCGAGCTGCGAAGATCTTCTGTCCTGTGCAGAGTAAGGATTGTTGAGGCTCTATGTTGTAACTGCTTGATTGAGATAATAAAGAAGAAGAGTTGGTGGACGTAGCCCCAGGGTGGGGGTGAACCACGTAAATCTATGTGTGATGCTTTGTGATTTGATTCAATGTGTTTACTTCTTCTTCTGCTAATTTCTTTGATATTTGTAGGAATATCTGCTTATGATTTTTTCTCCTAGATGTGTATGAATGTTAGATATGATGTGTATGAATATGCTTAGTGTTGATCTACTGGATTTGATCTATCGTACTGTTGCTAAGTGCTTGAATACTATAGATTAGTGTGAATGTTGCGAAGCTCTGTCTTATAAGTGAAGTGGTTATTGAATGTATCTTGAGGAACTAACGATGTTAAGGGTTCTATTAAGCTGTATAATCACAAATCTGTGTCCCAGCTAAGGTTGTAGATGCCTGAGTCTTGAAACCACCCCTGCCTCTACCTTGGGTGAGACTTCATCTACTTCGTAGGTGATGCCGAAAGGGCCGGTAGTTAGAGATTTGATGGTCCACTCTTGTAGCGTTGAACCCTAGGTATGCCCATGTGCCAACAAATGGTTCTGTTGTCATGACCAGAACTGTGATTGTTGGGAACTAAGAAAGAAAATCTTTGTGCAAAGATTTGATCTAGAAACCGTGAAATCTTTGTGCCTAGATCTGTTGCCCTAGTACGCAGTGTTCTACTTAACCTGTGAAGCTTTGTGCCAAGAAAGAAAGGTCAGATCTAGAGAAAAGAGGTAAGATAGGTAAGCTTTATTCTCTGATAAAGGTAAGAATAGTCAAAAGTTTTTATATCTAGAATCTTTGTGCTCTGCAAAAGTAAAATAAGTGAATTTTTTTTTAGTATGGATCTAGGTATGTTTGATAGATTATGTCCTAGCTTGGAAACTAGGGCTCTGATAGATGATAGAAAGTTTGATTTGAATAGATCTGATAGATATGTTATACCTATGCATAGAAAGAATGTCTGGACTAACAAGCGGATGCAGGATCCTCGAAAGAAATTTTTGCAGGCTAGCTACCATAACCCTAGTGCGCAGTACAAAAGAGGTTGGGGATGATTTAAAAGAAAGAGAGGATTAACCCTCTGTTATAGTTGTAGAAGGCCGAGACATCTTGCTAAGGAATGCCCTGGTGGAATACCTAGTTGTCTCTGTTGCAAAGATTTGGACCATGAAGTATTAGATTTCCCTAGAATGATTGCTAAAATTAAAGGCATGAATCTGAAAGAAGAAAACCCTAAGGCATATCCAGAAATAAAAGAACCCCAGAGAGAATCAGATAAGATGTTACTACAGATACAAGACACCTTCAATGATCACCGACATGTTAGATTATCAGAGGTATTTAACAAGAAAGAATGCATCGAGGTAAGAATAGGAGACTTCGACATTGACTATGTTCTAGATGAGGAAACACAGGTGAATGTTATGATAGAAAGAACTTTTGAAGCTATAGGGAGTCCTGTTATGACCCCTTCACTAAGTGGAATAGGGTCATTCAGAGGGAAATTAGTGAACCTATGTGGAAGGCTCAATTAGATATCTATGAATGCTAATGGAACTTCAACAGAATAAGATTTTGAGATTATCAAATTTGTTGAGGAAAACACCTCGTTTACTATGTTACTTGGAAATCCTTGGATTGAAAGATATCAAGCCAGAAAGAAGGAAGAAGAATTTTTTTTAGAACAACAGAGACAAGAGTTAAAATACTTCATGACCATAAGGATTTTGTAGTTGATTGAAGAACAAGAGAAAATATTGAAGCTATATCACACTAGGAACCTAGATGTCAAAATTATCAAAACACCAGAGGACTCATATAAGACTGAAGTTTCTATCTCAGATAAAGACGAGATGCTATACCTGAACCCTAAGAAAGAACCTCAGCAGCACGAAGTAACTATATCCAAGGAAAATAAGAGCCAAAACAAGAAAAGAACTATTGAGAGGAAGCTCACTGCAAAGAAAGCTAGAAAGTTAAGTAAGAAGAAGGAAAATATTGAAAAGTTGCAGGAGATTCCAGATAGAACATCGAAGAAAGAAAACTTGCAGAATGGGAGCTTCGTTGAGATATCAGAACAACGACCTATGGCACTTCGTCACAACGAATTGGTATATCCATTGGACCAATATACCTATTTGAATTCCTCCCCTAACAGATAGAAAAGCATTAAAGGATCATCACTAGACCGTTGGACCACACCATAATGGACAGCTCAACGTTAATGGAAGCTTCATGCCCGTTGCAAGCAGACCATTGTCGAATTTCCTATTTAGTTTGTCATGCCATGCATGAAGAACACTTTTTCCAACTAAGAATTAGAATCCAGCTGAATAGTAGTTGTATACAGTGGTCATTGCGATCTGGTTGGTCATCCTAGTACATTGTCTGAGATCATTTTGAACCCCGACTAATTTTTCTTTCCGAGCACGTATGTTTGACGAATTTAGTGTAACTAAAGAATCTAAAAGAGAGGTACTCGCTAGCCTTAGAACCAAAAGAGTCAAGTCAGAATGAGGGTTGTCTATAGGTTTACATGCATCATTGACGAGAGTAGTGCAAGCCTCCCCATTAACTTCTCAAGCAGGAACATCCCCAACCGGTGCAGAACGCAAAACCAAACATAAAGATGATATGACCAATGTGAGGTTGGTTCCATCCATCCTACCTTCTTACATACCACCTCCAAGCAGTGCGATCAAAAAAGATAGCGTGCCTAGAGACTTTGAGTACACTCTAGTCACTGTGTACCTACCGAAAGGGGTATGCGCAGTCCACGCGGATCAAGACAAGATTGCAGCATTGAAGTTTAGTGACTTCAACCTGGGGGATCGTAAATTCTACAACACACTTACCCTATAGAAGTACCTAACCAGAACCAAGGAAAAAGCTCGAAGATCATCCCTCAACAATGGACTTTGAACCTCGCGCAGTCCACTCTGTTGAATGTCATGAAGATCCCACATTTCAGACGTCACCAAGAAGTCAATGCCTGTTTTAAGATAGTCCTGGCGAGCTACTATGAAGGATACCTATGGTTGAACAACCGCATCATAGTTGATCCAACGTTGATCAATAGGATCATAGGTCTTAGCATGCAGGGCCCTGATCCGCATGACTACTATCCTGGAAAGACCGCATACCACGCTCTTGCTCGAAATAGCAAATAAGCTTATAGCGATGTTGAGAAAGGAGTGTAAGGCTACAAGATAGCCTCTATTTAGAGAGGCGCAGTTCACCTTGCATGTTAGCTGATCGTAGGGAACCTCATTCGCAAGAATCAACCCACGCAAGTATCCGTCTTTGTAGTTGACCTCGCAGGAAAGTGCACAGAGGAACTACAAATGAACTGGGCGAAGTACCTGGTGAATCAACTAGAGATCGACTATAGAGAAGCCCAGGATCAGGGGCATGAATTCCATTTTAGCTAGCTCTTGATACTTATATCTTTTGTTGCATGGGAGCTACTGGAAGATGTAACCTTTCTGAACCTCGACCCTTTTGAGCCCTTAGTTGCAGAGTAAAGTACCTTATGGTACTTGAATGATATGAGAAAACAATGGAAATCCAATGTCGTATTCCACGCCTACTACAATCAGTTGAAGCGCGCCATCCAGTCTGAGCCTCAGATACCCTCGAATACCCTCTTTAGGTTCATTCCCTTAATGAAGTTCAATGTGGACTGCCACTTCATTTACATAACATCACACACTGATGAGAACAAAGAGTAGTTACAGTCTTATTATAAGCTGGCAGAAGAAGACCTGGAGGAAATCACCAAGGAATGGTTGGCACACCTCCTTGTTTCAACATACCCCACAGAATTGTCCGACATCAACAGCCCAGAAGCTATGCAGGATACACCTGGGTCCAGTAAGACAAAGAAAACAATGAAGATGAAGAAGGATGAGGAAATACAGGATATAGAAAATCGTTATGTATGGACAACATCCATTACACCCGAGCAAGGTGGTAATGATGAAGAAGTCGAACAGAGGCCAGAAGACGAAGAGGAATCATCTAATAAAAGGAAATTTTCACCTCTAAAACCTTCCTCCCAAAAGAAACCTAGAACCCCTATAACCAAGATGAAGACCACACTCACCCCAGATGACTTTAGTTTCCTCCTTGCCACTATGAACGAAGATATAGAAGAAATAACAGAAATAAGGAGGCCAAGAAAGAGGCAATGTTCAACCGAATTGAGAGAGAGCTCCAAGGAATGCAACAGGCACTTTGGTCTAGCCACGCAGTCTCCACTACACCCCTGCCAGAAGGAACAATAGTCGAAGCACGCCTTCGAAAAACATAGGAAGAAACCATGGAGGCTTCCCAAGCCTTAAAGCAAGCACAGGAGGAAATAATCAAGCAGCTACAAGTTGTGCAACAAGAGAGGGACACTCTCAAAGAAAAATTGGAAGAAGACAGAGCAAAGATCCAAAAAGAAACAGAGAGTTGCTCGCAAAGAAGATCGAGATCGAAGAAGCAGTCAACAAAATTTTTCTCTTTGACCATATTAGAGTAGAAATCAGAAGAACCCTTAGAATTCCAAGTGATGAAGCTTGCTGAAGTTATTCAGCAAATTCAACAAAGAGTCATAGAATTACATCTTCAAACGATACCAAGTACCCCACAAGAAGAGCGCGACCAGCGAGAAATGACTTCCTAGTGCACAGTAGAAAGGATTAAAGAACTCACTAAGGAATGCAAACAATTAAGTAGCAGAAGTGCGCAGATACATGAGAACCTAACCAAGAATCCTAAATTGCACAAATTGGAGTCGTAGCTCCAGGAGGTGAAGCATGAATCCGAAACGCTACAGGTGCATCTGAAGGCCCTATCATCCATAGAGAAAATGAAACGGTCTTCCAAGCGTTGCATAACATAGTAGCAGATCCATATAATCCAGAGCAAGGTAATGGAAGTAACTCAACAACTTCAACCTTTGCAGGATAAGGCATGTCAGCTATTTATAGAGATCGAGAACCAAGGAACAGAGCTGGAACATGTCGTGAATTCAACAAAGCAACACCTACAAGGGTCGATAAATTTTTCACTCATCCAGGAGTTCATTGAGAAAGTAGCAGTTGCAATGTAGCAGGTTGAGGCAGCTTAGGCCAAGCTCGAGGCGTTCGAAGCAGAATTGATCAAACCTGAGTGACTCGGGACGAGTCACAGGTGAGTGTTGGGGGCCTGTTGGCCCTTGACCAAGTTGTGGGAGATATTTGGTCATATTTGAACGTTTTGGGGACTTCGACGCCCTATCGAAGGAAGAGCGCAAGACGAAGCAGTGGTCACGGGATCTCGGTCCACTTTTGGGCCCCTTTTTAGGGTTTGGGTTAATGTAATGGGAAAAGGATGTCCGTCTGTGGGTTTACTCATGCTTAGGCCCACTTTTGTATGTATAAATAGATTCCTAGGTAAGGTAGAAGAGATTCAATGGCTTAATTGATGCAGGAGAATCTCTCCACGTCAGCCAGTCGGCCAACCAGCCACGTCGAGTGCATGCATTCAAAGCTAAAGAGAGAGGCGTAGTCCTCATTTAAATCTGAATTCAATGTAATTAAATGTTTAAGATGGTGATTTGTAGAGCCGTGCCTTTATGCAGGCTGTAGATAAGATCATCCATTAATGTTTGTATGGATGAGATCTAGATCCAGATAGCGGACTAGACAACCCATTCAATGTAATTGAATAGGGTAGGTAGGTTGGAGGGAAGCGTTGTAAGAGACCCCTCAGGTAAAAAGAGATTTAGTATCTCATTTTAGTAGTAAGTCGAGAGCAGAGAGTAAGTGGAGAGGATAGAATCTGTGAGTAGAAGCAGAAGAGAGAGGAGCCAAGACCTTGTTACAGGCCATGCTTAGGAACACCTTGTACAAACAAGCATTTTCCATTTTAATATAAACAAAAGTAGTTTTCCCTGCATGTATTCTGTGTTGAATGAATGTATGTGAGTGTTCTTTTATGCTGTAGATGTATACTATAGTTGTGAATTTGTAGGAGTGTGTTTGATTTTAGGTGAAGGTCTTTGAGGCTTCACACCAGGAGGGTGTGACAGAATGATGCAGGTTCTGATAGCCATGCACAGAGGATGCATCTCTGAACACTGCGGGTTCAGACAAAGACATGTTGCGGCACAAGAACTGGAGTCAACAACTCAAAGGAAGACCTCGAGGTTGTTGAATACTTTGGAGGCAAGGCTGTGTAGGGAAGACAAAGTTGCAGATAGAATCTCTGAGGAGTTTTGTGAATCTCTTCCAAGTGGACATTGAGCATATGTACAGTGGTGAATTTGAAAGAACTCTACTGTGAGTTCGGAGAAGAATCAGAATCACTGAGGATTCTGAGAGCTCTGCCAGGTGGGCATTGAGAAAGTGCAAAGGGGTGCACAAAGGAAGACTTATGTTGAGAAGTTCAGGGAAGAAACATAATCAATGAGGATTTTGAGAGCTCTACTAGGTGGGCATTGAGCAGGTGCATAGGTGCACAGGAGGACATAACTGCTAAACGTTCTGGGAAAAGATACTCTACCAGGTGGGCATCGAGTAAGTGTGCAGATAGGCACAGGGATAAGAGAACTCTTTGAGTTCTGTGATTTGAAGAAGAATCCACTGAGGGATCTTCAAAGGGTTTTTGAACACCCTGTAGACTCAAAAAGAGGTTGCTTGAGGTAGAGGATAGCCAGGAGGGCATCCAAACATTCTCCATCTGAGGGACAAGGAAGAAAGATAAAATCCCATAGGGGTCTGAGTGTTAAGAAGCTCAAGAGAGATAGCACCTGCGTGTGTGTGTGAGGACTCTGTAAGGAGTGAAGTAGTCAAAGAATCCTTTGAGGATTTAGAAGTGAAAGCTCAGGAGGAACAATGCAAGGAGAACTCACGTCGTGAAGCTCAAGATAAAGGAGTTCGCAGAAGAAAAAGGGAGCAAAGGTTGAGGCCTTTGGATTTTGAAATTCTTCCAAGTGTAGGAAGAAAGTGCGTAGAAGCTCAGGAGGAGAAATGATAGCCATCGGATCAGCTGAGGAGATCTAGACTGTTGAAAGGTATTCACTTCCATAGGGTGCGCAAGAGAAAGAGGTGATCTGAGCTGTCAGATCTAGAGTGAAGAACCCGACAGACGTCAGATCCGTCGTGAGTTACACGGTGGTTAAACGATCGAGAAAAGCCAAGGTGAAATCCTGAAAGGAGGGTTGTCTCATCCGGGTTCACATATCGGGAGATCAGAAGTCTCGATGACATGAGATCAGGAATTTCCATGGGGAATTACCCAGAACTGATCTGAGCCGTCCGTTTGGGGAGACAGGTGTCAGAAATCCGAAGAGGGTCAGTATATCGACACTCGGGAAATCAGAGTTCTCGAGGTCGAAAAATTCGGGACATCAGAAGTCTCGAAATCGTGAGGAGCAATCAGGACCATCCATCAGAGGAGGACGTGCAGCAGCAATCGGAGCCATCGGGGAAAGTCCCGAAAGGAAGTTGTCTATCGGCATTTTGGTCATCGGGATATCGATAATCCTGGTGACAAGAAGTTGGGCATTTCAGAATCGCGAAGTATGAAACCCCGACAAGGAGAAAAGTGTCATTGTGGGCCAGATGTCAGCATATCAGAGAAGGAAGGAATCACCATTATGGGAGCCAGCTGTCAGCATAGCGGAGAATCGGGATTCGAGGAATTGGCAATCCTGTGGGAAAATGTTTTTCAGCATTTGAAACCCAAAACCCCAAAGGGAGACAAGGCTGCAGTCTTGTGAGATAGTGGTCATGTGGGCCAGGAGTCTAGCGTAGACAGCTAACGGAAGTTGGAGCACATCGGGATTTTAAAGCCCAAAACCCTGAAAGAAGGATAAGGCTGCAGTCTTATGAATTAGCGGTCACATGGACCAGAGCATAGCCAGGAGGGATAACGAGTAAAGGGCGCGTATCGGTGAAATTGCTCATCGGAGATCAGGGATTCAAGAGGACAGAAACTCTTGACGTCAAGGATCATGAAACCCCAAAACCTGAAATTAAGATCAAGGAAAGAGCGCGTTCATGTGAAGAAGGTTGTGCGGGTGAAGAAAGGACATGTGGATCGGGTTTTTAGCAGAGATTCCAGTAGGAAATCAGAAGAGCTAATCTGGCTCATGAATGAATGAATGAGAACGATCCTGAAAGAAAGAGTGTGACGAGGTGGTGGATCATGTCTCTACTACATCATTAATTCTAGTAATTATATCTGTGTGATCGGATGTGGATTGTAAATGCTATGTACATGATTGTAAGAGACTTGCAGATATAAGTGCAAGTTGTTGTAGGAGGTTGTTAAAGTCTTTGTGCTGAAGCGCAAGGAAGAAGGATCTAGCGAGTTGTGCAGATATTCTGTCTTGTGCAGAGTGAGGACAGTTGAGTCTCTTTGTTGTAACTTCTTAACCGAGATAATAAAGAAGAAGATTTGGTGGATGTAGCCCCAGGGTGGGGGTGAAGCATGTAAATCTGTGTGTGATTCTTTGTGCTTTGATTCAATGTGTTTACTTCTTCTTCTGCTAAGTTCTTTCATATTTGTAGGAAGATATTCTTATGCTTTGTGCTCCTAGATGTGTATGAATGTTAGATATGATGTGTATGAATATGCTTAGTGTCGATCTACTGGATTTGATCTAGCTTACTATTTCTAAGTGATTGAATACTATAGATTAGTGTGAATGTTGCGAAGCTCTGTCTTATATGCGAAGGGGTTATTGAATGTATCTTGAGGAATTAATGGTTCTAAGTGTTCTAGTAAGTTGTATAATCACAAATTTGTGTCCTTTCTAAGGTTGCAGACACCTGAGTCTTGCAACCACCCCTACCTCTACCTCGGGTGAGACTTCATCTGCGTCACAGGTGTTGCCGAAAGGGCCAGCAGTGATCTGGATTTTATGAGGAGAACGAAATGAGTATAGATTATTAATAGGTGCTTAACACAAAATAACAGAGATACAGTAAAACTGGTTTTCTACTCAATAACAAAATAAGCTGAAACTGTAAAATGCAGCGGAAACAAGCTTGCTAGAATGGTGGCGGCTTATCTCTAAGAAGAGATGTGACGGAAACACGCATTCACCAAAAGAAGGTTACAATGAGGCTCTGAAGGCATTTTTACAATAAGAAAGAATGCCAAAAACCTTACACATCCAAAAACCTAACCCTAGGAGATGAAGCACCAAAAGTCATGTGGGCCCCGTTTGGGTAAGTTAGTACATCAACTTCTCGGGGTCGTAACTTTTACATATGATCGCTGTTTTAGGCGTGTGATAGCCCATTGGAAAGGTATCACCGAGGAGATTTGTGTTTGGGGATAAATAATTCCTTTGATTATAATTGAGGAGATCGGTACCAAAATACCTTCATTTAGGCCCTCAAAATGGCCCCAGAAGTTAAAACTACTAAAAATAGTAAATTGTCAAAATTGTCAGAAACTGTTTTGAGCCAGTTGGAAAAGGTGGGTGGCCATTGATATCCATATGGATCAATCCTCCTTCCTTAGGAATAAATTGTATCCATTGCGTTTAGGTCCCCCATTAGATGAGGAAATTTCTGCTGAATTTGGCCCAGGGTGAGCCACTTGCCTTGGTGCAGAAGTTGCCCTGCTTTGACGAATCGATAAAGTTGGATCCTTTGTTTTCGAGTGCCCTTGATCTATCTTTCCAAAACCTTATCATTATATGCCTGTTTTATGCAATCGGGGTTGAGCTCTGTTGGTTTCATATGTTCTGCTACTTTTGAGGTGTCCAATAATGGTGGGAAATAAGGGCGAAGGAGATCCACGTTGAACAATGGGTGCAAGCCAAGGAAAGCAGGAATGTTGAGATCAAAAGAATTATCCCCCATGACCTTGGTGATAGCGTACAGTCCATAATAGAGTGGTAGAATCTTCTGATGGGGTTCTTTAAGCTATTCTTTCTGCAAGTGCAACCAAACTTTGTCGCCCACCTGAAACTTATGAGGCACCCAATGTTGATCATGGCCTTGTTTGTACTTGTCATTGGACTTCTGTAGGATATCCTGACCCTGTTGGCAGATGTGTTGGATCTGCTCAATGAATTGGGTGGCTTTTTTAGCTTCAGTTGGAGCAGGAGATGAGTCAGTTGAGGTGACCACAAGGGGAAGTGAAATATCTATGGGACCCAATGGTTGGAATCCCAACCCCACTTGAAAGGGGTTGTGGCTGGTTGATCTATGCAAGGCTCGGTTGTAGCTATGTTGGAAATAGGGAACGCTCTCATCCCATGTGCGAGGGTGATTTGAATTACACATGCGAAGGATGTGCACAATCATTCAATTTACAACCTTGGTTTTTCCATTTGTTTGGGTGTGGAAGACCATGAATTTGGTGATCTTGGTGTCCAGTAGTGACCAGAGGCTCGACCAGAATGTGTTGAGAAATATATTAGAATATAGAAGATGGTGTGGTTGTTTTACCATTGATGATACCCTCGTCACCCAACCATAGGCCGAAGCCTCCCTCCGAGCACCTTAACCTTGACTAAGAATTCCTCCGAAAGAAAACCCTAGGCTAGATAGCCAAACAAAGAGTAGTGCATCTTTCCCCAAGGATGGCGCATCAAAAAAATCTGATTAGATAGTCTAAACCTTATCCAAGAGATATTCAACCCAATACTGAAACTAGCTGTTGCTGTAGCTGCACCTACAACCCTCCTCCAAACCTGCGCACAAGACTTCAACTGCAGTGCGCACCAACTGGGAAAACTGCAATTCTGAGATGTTGCAAATGAGAACGGGTGCCCTGTATTTATAGTAGTTCTAATATTTTTTTGGGGGCCGACTTCTCATTTTTTATAAGTGTCTGTTCAGTATATTATTATTATTTCTGGACGACTTCTTCTCCTCGAGGCTAATAGCCTAATATAAATTTTCTTCTTCAGCCGACAAGGCTTCTAGGGTTATTAGCCAACTCATTAGGGTTTCTCTTGCTTCTCAGAGTCTTCTATTCTCTTCAGGTTCACACGTGGAGGTAAATACCTCCCGCAGCTACCATAATATTAACACTCCCTTGTAGCTAGAGAGGTATTTATAGGTAATGGACTTGAGCACAAAAACATACCATTTACCCGGTAGCATCAATATAGTCATCTAGCCTATTTCATGAATAGATCATGAGCATAACCATCACCATCAGCTACATCAACTCTCGAAACCATACTTCATATGAGTAATTAGACATGATGTTGGATAAGTCACTCTCACCATAGAGTTATATAAGAGGAGTAAAGGTTCTGAACTATTTTTCGTCTCGAAAATCTCTATTCATCATCCATCAAGATGATCATTATCTCCAATAAACTGTTGATAGTCTTCAAGGAAATTAGAACAAGGATAGAGCAAAACTGTGTCTATTCATAGTAGTACACAACTACAATCCAGTGGTTCACTACCACATCAAGTAACACAGAAGTACTTGATCAACAACGTATGGTTGCGAACAGTGAAACATATTCACCACAGTAGTCCTCATCTACTATCATACAATCTTCATAACAAACATCTAATAGCATCCTGCATAGAAACAATGTTATGATATAAACAGATTTGTCTGGGCCAATCTTTCACTCACATCTGTGAGCTCTGAAAGAATATCTGCTTCACGAACAATGGAACTTATCCACCACAGTACTATATGTCTATTGTCTGGAGATAGGTAGTCTCCATAACAATCATATGATTCCATCCTGCATAGAAAAATATTGTTAAAGATAAAATGAATCCTCTGAGCCAATCTTTCACTCACGTTTGTGAGATCTGAAAGAATATCTGCCCTCATCAATAATGGGATATCTTCCATATTCTTCACAAACAAGGAAGAATGATTGTTTTTTATTTCTGAGCCTGGACCATTTCTCACCCTGGTCCATTCTTCCTACACTAATTAAAGTGCACCCTGGACAGAATAAACCCTAAGAAATGTTTGGACCATTCCTCCTAAACTAATTAAAGTGCACCCTGGAGGGAATGTATAAACCCTAAGGAATGACTGTCCCTAATTGTTGAGCTTGGACTATTCCCCACCCTGGGCCATTCCACTGACACTAAAAAGAGTGTAACCTGGAGAGAATGAGTATGCCCCAGGGAATGTCTGTCTTGCATCAACCTCCAAAGTTGACCATTCTTCGAAACTGCTCACAACTGTGAACTTCGAAAGAATGATTGCCCGGTGAGGCAGGCCATTCTACTTGACCACTACTCAGAGTGGCTGCCAAGAAAAATGATTGTCCTAGACCACTCCCCATGTTAACCACAATCGGAAGTCGTTTTCTATGATACATCAACAATCAATCTTCCTCCCATGTTAACTACAATTGGAAGTCACTATCCGTTAGAAATATTAGTCCACTTTCCGAACAGGAAAGCATCTGTCCAATATGGACTATTTTTAAATTGCAAATATAAATGCTCCCTCCTAACTGGAGAGTTACTCAAATTACAAAAATAAATGTTTTTCAAAAATATTTTTCTGTACCTTCTCTTAGCTTGGAGAATCTTCTCGATCCCCGTCTTCTCTCAGAAATATACAAACTTGATTCTGGATAGAGGTTTTGTCAGAATATTTGTTGTCTGCTCATTAGTGGGAATATACTCGAGCTTTACCTCTCCTTTATGGACTTCATCATGGATAATGTAATGATTGATTTCAAATGTTCTTTAGTCTAGAATACTGTGAAGGCTTCATGTATATCTGAACAATAGAGTATATCATAGTTGGAGAACTGGAACATATCCATGTGGCACTTCTTCTATCATTATGAGATCTGATCTTCTGAGTAGTCATCTTGATGTTATAGGAAATCTTCACCATGCTTCTGCTGTGCACTGGAGGTTCTCCACCAAGTTGTCTTCTTCTTATCTGCATACAGGAGTCTCTTTCTGGTATTTCTGAAAGTCTTGAGATTGCTCTTCATACGCTCTTTATTCAATTTCTCTGGAGAACATTCTTTGCATTTATCTAATGTAGAATTCCAACTCATGGATGTAGTGGATGATATAATGACTCATGTAGTGATATGTCTAGTGTACTGGAACAAGTAATCATCATAGAATTCTCAATCCATATGAGAGAACCTCTAGTTATGGATCTCACAATGCTTTCATTCATAGGTCTTCCATACATTGTTCTTCATCACGAGTTTCAGTTCTTTTGCTTGATTGCTTTCATATCAGGCTTGGTAATCTTGTGATTATTGATGTAATGATTGGTTGTTCTGGCCTTTCTTTATTTCTTGGAATCTTCATGTTCTTCTTCATGTTTTTCATTATCTCTTGGGTTCATGGAGATTCCATGTACTAGAGATTCCACTTCTTCCTTTCATCATAGGTTCACGGATCTGGATGGACAACCAAGAATACTTTAAGGATTTTCTTCGAAGAGGTCTTCTTCTGCGGTTGAGTTGAACACGTACTGTCTTTCATGGCTGCTACCATGGATATATACATTTCATCATCTTCAATGGATCATAGGATTAGCTCCCTCCTAATACTCGCTTCATGTAAGAGTGCATATAATCGGATCCCTCCGTCTGATAGAGTCCATACTTCCATCTGCGTCCTTATTGTCTTCTGCAATATATAATTGCCTCTCTCTGTCTAACAGAGTCCATGCTTCCGTCTTAGTTTTCATCATAAGTATTTCTCCAATTTCTCTCGATGTCTGACTTCTAAGTCTCTTTAAGATTGATTATGATTTCAACTTATCTTGTAATATCTTTCACATGATATATTTCATTCGTTCATGTGTAATATCTAATGATACCTTATTTTCATCTTGTTTGTTCTTTCATAGGTATAGTTCTTATTGGAACACATTATCTTCCAAGATATATATATACAAGATATGTAGAGAGATGATACAAGGAAGATATGTACAAGAAATAAGAAGAGTGTTGTTACCTTTTAGTAGAAGAAGTCTCTTCCATCCTGCTTAGTCTTCTTTGTAGGTTCCTTTTCTTCGGCAATCAATGCTTCATGTTTCTCCTTCCTTTTCTTTAGCTTGGGACACTGGTTCCTGTAGTGACAGTACTTTTCACAGTTGAAGTATTGTATTTCTGAAATGTCTTTCTTTTGATTTGGCTTCCTCCTTGAACCAAACTTGTTTTGTTCCTGAATTTATTGAATCTTGTTGTGAAGGCTTGATCATCATACTTCTTTTGGGGTTTCTCTTTTGCATTGATTCTTGATTCTTCTTGAGCACATCAAGTCCAAAGTTCTTCAAATGTCGGGTACTCATTCCTTGTGTTCATGCTTGCGGAAAATGCATCCCATGTCTTGGGAATACCATTGAGTACTATGTTCACCAATTCCTTTTCTGAAGTGATCTCTTCAATAGCTTGCAGTTGATCTCTTAACTGGGATATCCATACAAATTATGATGTTATGATGTCATCATCATTCATCTTCATGTCACGGAGCTCATTCTCCAGACTCATAACTTGTCTAATGTTTCTGACTAAGAAGAGATTTGTTAGGGAATCGTACATCTTCTTTGATGAGTCAATATGGGAGATGTAGGGTATCAAGTGGTATTTTATGGAATCCACTATGATACTCATGGAATTGATGTCAACATCTTTGAACTTATCCATAGCTGCAATGTTTTGTGGTTCCTTCTCTTCTCCTTATTTAAACTCTGGCTTCACGATCTTTCCTTTCACAATATCCAACACTTTATTCTTAGCAAGGATGAGGTCAATCCTTGTCTTCCATGCTCTAAATTTAGAGGCTCCATCTAGCTTGTTCTCAAACTTCATAGAGTTCATCATGGCTTGCTTGACTTGGTCAAACCCTAGATTTGACTAGAAATCCAAACATCACGTCTTGGCCTTCTGAGAGTACTAGGAGATGTGTTGGGATAGGGTGCACTGATCTATCCAGAGATTAGGTCAATCTCATCACTTAAGGTGCCTCGACAAGAGGTTTAGGGTTTCTGCAACTGCTTCTATTAGTAACCCTAGCTGTAGTGCTTTTGGAAACTACTCCTGATAGTAACCCTAGCGACAGTTCCTCAACAAGCTCAATGTCTAGCGGCTATGTCTCCTTCTATCATTTTAGGCTAACTGAAGGGGTGTGGGCCCATAACCTGTTAGAATATAGAAGATGGTGTGCTCATTTTACCATTGACAATAACCTCATCACCCAACCATAGGCAGAAGCCTCCCTCCGAGAACCTTAACCTTGACTGAGAATTTCTCCAGAAGCAAACCCTAGGCTAGATAGCCAAACAAAGAGTAGTGCACCTTTCCCCAATGATGGCACATCACAAAAAGATGATTAGATAGTCCAAAACCTAGCCAAGAGATATTCAACCTAATACTGAAACTAGTTGCTGCGGCAGCTACACCTGCAACCCTCCTCCAAACCTACACACAAGACTGCAACTGCAGTGAACACCAACTTAGAAAACTGCAATTCTTAGATGCTGCAAATGAGAAATGGTGTCCTATATTTATAGTAAATCTGCTAGTTTTGCTGGGGCCGACTTATCCTTCTGGATAAGTGTCTGTTCAGTATATTATTATTATTTCTGGACGACTTCTTCTCTTGGAGGCTAATAGCCTAATATAAATATTCTTCTTGAGTTGACAAGGCTTCTAGGGTTATTAGCCAACTCATTAGGGTTTCTCTTTCTTCCCAAGTCTTTTATTCTCATCAGTTTCACACGTGGAGGTAAATACCTCCCGCAACTACCATAATATTAACAAAATCGACTATCCCAATCTGAGACAATGGTTTTTGGGATTCCAAAATGTACCCAGACTCGTTCAAAGAAGAGCTTGGAAGTGGCCTTTGTTGTGATGCTCTTCTTGCAGGAAACCAGAATCACAGTCTTATAAAAGAGATCAACAACCACAAAAACACAGTCATTTCCCCGCTTGGTGGATAGGAGGCTCAACATGTAGTCCATTGAGATGGATTCCCATGGCCTGTCAGGAGTAGGAAGAGGGGTGTACAGGCCCTGTTTCTTAGTGGTCGGTTTGGCAATAGCGTAGGCAGTGCAGGACCTGATATAATTGCCGACCTCCTATCGAAGTTTCGACCAGTAGAAATGTTTTTGTAGCATCGCCATTGTATTTTTTACGCCAAAGTGTCTTGCCACCCAACTATAATGGGCTTCCCAGATTGGCTTCACTCGCTCACTTGATGGAACATAGATATGGCCCAAATGACACAACAACCCATCCTGAAGATGGAAATTAGTGACAAATGCATTTGCGACCAACATTTGGTAAGTGGTGGCGAAGTCATGGTTTATCTCATAGAGTTGGGGCCATCTAGATGTCTCATGGCTACAAGAGTCTAGCACCGTGGTGAGTGTTGCGACTGACGGTCTGCTGAGGAAATCCACGACGCGATTGGTGCTTCCTATTTTATACTTGATGTTGAGGTGGAATTGTTGCAAGTATGTGGACCACTTTTGATGGTGGTCATTCTGCAATTTTCCCTTTGTCTGCATGAACTACAGTGGCTTATGATCAATGTGTATGACTGTCTCCTTCCCAAGAATGTAATGTCTCCACTGGCGACATGCTTGCACAATGGAGTACATTTCTTTTTCGTAAGTAGGGTACTTACAGACAGTATCTGACAGTGTCTCACTATGATAGGCCATGGGGTGGACGTGCTGAGTGAGAACGAAGCCCACGGCATAAACTCAAGCTTTTGTCTCGATCTCAAAGGGATGTTGCAGGTTTGGTAGTGAAAGTATTGGGGCTGAGAACAAGTGCTGCTTCAAATCATCGAACGCTTGTTTTTGGGATTGACCCCACAAAAATTTTTCCTTACCACCACCCCTGTTTATTTTGCTGAGGGCCCATGCAATATAGAAGAAACCCAACACGAACCTGTGGTAGAAATTAGCAAGTCCCAAGAATATTCGAAGCTCAGTGAATGTTGTTGGGGTTGGCCAGTCACAGATGACTTGGATCTTGGTTGGATCCACATGTACGCCATGTTGGTCAATGATGTAGCCCAGGTAATGGACCATGTCCATGCCGAAGGAGCATTTTTCCAGGTTGGCATATAGCTTGTATTGTTGTAGGGTGTACAAAACCTACTGAATATGCTTCAAGTGTTCGACCCAAGTCTTGCTGTAAATTAGAATGTCATCCAGATACACCATTACAAAAGTATTGGTGAATGGTCGCGGGATATTGTCCATCATCCTCATGAAAGTGGCTGGAGCATTTGTCAAACTAAAGGGCATGACCAACCATTCAAAAAGTCCTTCCTTTGACTTAAAGGTGGTCTTCCATACATCTGTCTATTCTATCGGGACCTGGTGGTAGCCAGACTTCACATCAATCTTACTAAAGTATTTGGCTCACATGAGTTGATCAAGGAGGTCATCGATTCAGGGAATTAGGTACCAGTTTCTGACAGTGATTTTATTCAGAGCCCAGTAATCAATACAGATTCACCAGGTTCCATCTTTCTTCTGTACCAGCACGATCGGGCTCTCTCAAGGTGATGAGCTGGGTTGGATGTGCTCCTTGTGGAGCAATTCTTGGATCTGTCACTTGATCTCCTCATTCTCTAACAAAGAGCGACGATAGACTGACCCATTGGGAAGTGGTGCACCGGGGGTCAGATTGATAGGGTGCTTGACTTGGCAGTTTAGAGGTACCCATGTAGGTGAGGAGAAGATATTCAAGTATTCTTCCACGACCTTATCTACTTGCTTCTACTATGTGGAGAGGTTGGCCACATAGACCCTGGATGTGGCTGCGATATTTTTCTTATTCTGAGAGCAAATTACGAAGAATATAAACTTCCCCATCTGAGAGATGAACTTCCTGCATTTCTTAGCAGAGATCAAGGAAATAACACTAGGTGGGACTACCTTGGGTATCCTGTACAATTTCCTATTCAAAGTAATAATAACACTATGAGGCCTAGACTCATATACAGCATGGAGTTTCCATAAATAAGGTTGTCCCAAAAGAACATCACAAACTTCGAGAGGAGAAACATCACACAGTGCCTCGTCTTTGAAGGGCTTGATGTCGTATGACAGTCGACACTGTTGGCTGACGCGGAGATCGCTTCCTTGGCGGAACCATCCAATGGTGTAGGGTTGTCGGTGCGACGTTGTTGGTAGGGTCATCCGCTTGAAGACCTTTTCTGAGATGAGTTTCTTCTGGCTACCACTATCAATGATGAAGTGAAATGGGGTGCCTTTTACCCATATCTGTGAATGGAAGAGGCGCTCTCCTTCTTTTGACTCGTCTGGTTCACTATGCTGGAGCTTGGTGGTAGAAACAGTGGCACTGGGTTCTACATCAATGATCCGTCTTCCTCTTTCTGGTTCTATCTCGGAGTCAGAATCCACATCTGATTCAAAGCCTTTCACTTTGGCCAACAACGACTACAATAAGCGATAGTCAACAGTGTTATGCCAAGGGCTCTTCTGGAAGTCGCACCACTTCCCGGTATCCTTCTTTTCCTTTATGATGTCCTTCTTTTCTTGCGGCTTGTACTGGTTGTCCCGATACTATCCATATTATCTATGTCCTTTGTTCAGTGGGTTGGGGCCACCCTTTCCTGGCTTTTGTTGTTAGGGCTTCCCAGGCCCAAATTGTCGCATCTTTTTTTTGAGCTTCTGCTCGATTTTGACAGTATATCGGTAGGCCGCGCCCACGGATGAGATGTCTAGAAATTCCATTTCGGTCTAGATGTATCTATGTAGAGCACCGTGATACTTGAGAACTAGATGTCTCTTGTTACATATACAAATCAAAACAATCCTCCCACTGCACACACAAGCAAATTTAGTAATCACTACCCAGTGGCCAATTTATCGTTGTCAGAAGAAATATTTGTTGCATGAAATGTCAATGTCCATACAGCCTGTCAAGCATAGTCGACCGTGTCTCTTCCTTGAGCCTTCTCTACCTCTCGATACATTTCATTTATGTTGTCGTAAAGTATCATGTACAATCCTTTCATATATTCTGGAAGGCAATTTATCGTGGACAGATCCCATCTGATCATTATACACACACATATTGGTCAATTCGATTAGCGGATAAGCACACAGATATTCTTCAAAAATTCTTTGGAGTGATCAACACCACCTCTTAATTGTTTTTTTGAAGAGTTCGACCTCATCAACTGTTCCAAAGAGGTCATACATATCATTGAGAATCGTGATAACATGACTCACTTTCGCAAAGGTGAGTCTGAATGCAGAATGGTGAGGCTCAAACATGATGGAAGAAGCCCAAGTGTAGTATTCCACATGACAATGTTGATTGAAGGTCATATGAGGTGAACCTAAATCTTTCCACCATCTACACATACAAATTTAATGGAATTTACTTTATTGTACTACTAAAATCGACTTCAGGAAGATATTCAATGAAACACACAACATCACCTCAAGAGATAGTCTAACTCTCCCTTTTGTAAGGATTGAAAGATGTTGAACTCTAGTTTTGGAAGTTCTAGAAGTTTCTCTGTCTTCATGTATGATTTCCTGAACACAAAGCAAAGTATCCATTCATAATACTTATAAATGAAAGAGGAGGTGTCAATGTGACTGAAATATAAAGCTATGAAAGGATGGTACTAGTCATACGTATTATGAGTGTCTTGTCCAAATACGTCGATGTAATTCCTTGCTTCCAATCATGGAAAATTTGTGTGCCAACCTTGTTCCATAATGTCCCCTATCTGCAATTTGAAACATTAAAATGCATAATGAAACAAAAAAAAAGTGGTCTATGTGTGAATGAGCAAATATGTAATATTAATAGTCCTCACCTCTCGTGAAAGACTGGAGACCGATATCTTTTTCAAATCTTATTTCAAATATTTTGTGGAGAAGATTTTAGCCTCTTCCATGACTTTCTCACCGGGAAAGGCAATGAGGGAAGCCCGATATAAATTGACAATGCTTCTCATCTCTCCCTCTGTCTCACTAGGAGATCATGCAAACTACCCATTTTGATCTTTGAAATGATTCAAAACATCTGTAATCAAAAGATATTTTTTTATTAATATTAGACGACAGTTTGGCCATCATTCTAAAAGAAATTAAATGAATGATTTATTAATAAAATGTGGATATATACCTGCAGAGACCAGGTATCCATGTAGTAGAAGAGTTCAAAGCCCCAAGGCAGTTGAATTATTATCAAGAACAACACTTTGTACCCCACATCCAATGCCCTTTTGGTTTCAATAACTGGAGGTCAAAAGAATGTGTCATTATAATCCTGTGTATTCCTTATGTAAGCATAAATAAATAATGGTGATTGACCTGTAAACATAATCAAGGGTTGTTTTTATCTCATTTCTAAAATGTCTATCGATCCCCAAATGTTCAACGCTATCGACCATCCAAAGGTGTTGAATGGGTTCATTGAGGGGACTGAATTCTCCATCTTGCAATGACATTGAATTGAACATCTTCTTTACTTCATCAATCAGTCTGTCGGGAACCAATGGTAGATATAGAGGTAAGATTCCTTTAATTTGTATTAATTGTGATGGTATTGATCATTTCTCTAACAAATGTGCTCATAATAAAAAGAGAAATTATGAAGGTTACTCAAAATGCAAACAAACATATAAAGGAAAAAGAATTACAAAGAAAGTTTTCAAGAAAAGCTTATGCACCAAAGAAGACATCTTATCATCATATGAAGATGAAGTCAATGACAATGAGACAAGAAGAGTTCTATTCATGGTAGTAGAAGACTCTGATAAAGAAGACTTTGAAGAAGAATATGAAGAAGATCAAGATGAATATGAAGAAGTCGAAGAAGAAATTGAAGAGGCAGAAGTTGACTACCGAGAAGAATTGTTGTGTGCCATAGAAGTTATCAGAAGAGAAAAGAAGAAAAACAAGAAACTACAAATGGAACTAGACAAGAAAAAATATACTCAAGAACTAGAACAAATGATCACAAATTTGAAGGTTCAAATAGAAGAAGATAAAATAATTGAAGAAGCACTCAAAAACATCTAGAAGAAAAGGATAGGAACATTGGAAATTTGGAAGCAGAGATTGTCACATTAAGAAAGGATATTCAAAAGAAAAATATGCAGAATAGCTCAAAAGTTTTGGATGACATTATCAACAGTAAAAAATATCATCTTGAGAAGTCCCGACTTGGATACAATCAAACAGAAAAGGGATCAAGCTCCAAAACAACAGAGAAATAAACATATCCAAAAAGATATGAAGAAACAATCAAAGGGGATAGGAAGATATACAAGGAAGATTATAGGGACACTCCTCCACCGAGAAGATTTAGATTTCAGAATAAACACCAGACATATAGGAATCAATAAGAAGAAGGATTCATAAGAGCACCTCCTTTCAGAAGATCTTCAACTCCCGGGTATCAAACTATATTTTTTGGTTTATGTTATGCATGTAATAATTTTTTACATTAAGTTGTGAATTGCAAAGCTAACAATAGGAACATAAACAACTTTGAAAGTCATACACAAAAGGGTTATCCAAGAAGGCCTAGTGAAACATAGAGAAAATGTTACAACATGTTTGAATCTTTGAGCACTGAAGTGGAATGTTAAAAATGTATCAACTTTGGAAACATGGCCAAATATTGTAGAATGACAGACACTCCTAGAGAACCGCAACATAATAACAACAGTCACAGACAAGAACCTCAGAAAAGGACATGGATAAGAAAGCAAAATCAGTATAGCAATGAAGAATGCACACTCGCTCTACAAGCTAACCAGAATAAACATGGTTGGTATGATGATAGTGGTTGTTCAAAACACATGACAGGTGATAGAGACAAGTTGTTGGAATATTGGTTGTTGTCATTGATGTCAACCCTAGTCATTGGTTTTGGACCGCAAGATTGATGAAGGTATTTGAACATGAAGGACAATGCACATGTAGATACAACAACCATGGATGGATAATATACATCATTTTGTTTTCAATGGTATGTGGCACGTCATGTGGATCCTCATGGTTGAGGATAAATGAATTTTTGAAGATGACAACGTGAATTTAAGAAGGAAATATAGGTCGGCCCTGAAGACAATTAAAGAAAAGAATTACAAAATAAGAAAGTGTTAGGTTGGCCCTAATGTTAAAATAAAATGACATAAATGGTATAAATACATATCATTATACATTCATTTTATATATAAGTCGAATTTCAGAGGAAATCATAAGTAAAGAAGGCCGGATTTCAAGGGAGGATGAAGTCTTTTGGTGATGTGTTCTAAGGTATGTTATTTACAGGTCATCTTACCATTTTTGATATAACTTTTTTTCTAGAATGATTTAGATGGTGGAATTCATATGGTATTTAGAAGACATATCAAGGTAACTTTGGTAAAAAAATTATCTCTTTATGCACTACAATTTTGGAGATACACTTTGTGGAAGATAGGGATTTTTACTAGTCCTGAAGCTAGTCAATAAACATGTATTCCGTGTAAAACAGTCATAAATTATTCATAGAGAATCCAAATGAAGTGAGACTTATTTAATTGGAAAGAGAGAGGACTTTAGTTTCTTGTGTGCGATTTTTAGAATCTAATGTTAAATATTGAGCGCGGGGCATTATGTACAAGTTTGCTCTCCTGAATAAATGAGAATTGAATCAAGGTCTAGCATTCTCTCTATAACTTCTTTTTGGGAAGGATTCAAGGAGTGAAAATTGGAGAAGTTTTAGAGAATACATTGAGTAATATTTTCTATAGGATCAGAGTATTCCAAGAATTTAAGAATCGCAGAAGTTGAAGAAGTCATGGGAAGCATTATCTGTTTCTATCTGATGGTTGTGATGATTTAATGTAAAGTTTTATTATTTCTCATATATTCTTGGGTGGAAGGAAGGGGAAAGGATGGAGAGGTCAACCCTCTCTTGATATTGTATGATTTCATCTTCCTCTTGGAGGTTTATCCCTCCCTTTATATTTGGAAGTTGTAGGTACCTTTGGAAGTCATTACTTCCCTTCAACAATAACTATTGATTATTTCTCATATATTGTGCATGGTTTATTGTGGTGTATTGGTGTAACTATTATACTATTGTTCATTGTTCATTGGATATAATTGAATGGTTTAAGTATAAGTTGAAAAAAAAATTAAATTGTACTTGATACTGATTCACCCCTTCTTAGTATCAACAATTGGTATCAAAGCAGGTTGTCTTGAGAACATTTTAACCACTGGAAGGAAAATCCTGAGAAAAGATGGATGTCCATGAGCACATTTCAAATGGGATTCAAATATTTGATTTAAGAAATTATCCATACTAGAGTGATAGAGTGAAAACTTACCTAACAGCGTTCGGAGTAGACATTTGGTACTCCGTTGTAAATGGATATGTAACCCCAAATAATGCTCCAATGGATCATGATGTAACCGTTGTAAATGGATCATGATGATAGGGGGAGCATGATTGTTGCCATCAACGACAAAGGGTGATATTGTTGGAAGATTGGTTGTTTTCATTGATGTCAACCCTAGTCATTGGTTTTGGACCACAAGATTTATGAAGGTATTTGGACATGAAGGATAAAGCACATGAAGATACATCACCCATGGATGGATAGTATACATCATTTTGTTTCCAATGGTATGTTCCACGTCATGTGGATCTTCATGATTGAGGAGAAATGAATTTTTGAATATGACAAAGTGAATTGAAGAAGGAAATATAGGTCGGCCGTGAAGACAATTAAAGAAAAGAATTATAAAATAAGAATGTGTCAGGTCGGCCCTAATGTTAAAAGAAAGTGACATAAATGGTATAAACACATATAATTATACATTCATTTTATATATAATTTGAATTTAAGAGGAAATCAGAAGTAAAGAAAGTCAGATTTCAAGGGAGGATAAAGTCTTTTGGTGATGTTTTCTAAGGCATGTTATTTACAGACCATCTTACCATTTTCGCTATAACTTTATTTATAGAACGATTCAGATGGTGAAATTGATATGGTATTGAGAAGACATATCAAGGTTCCTTTGGTAAAAAATTCATCTCTTATGCGCTATAATTGTGGAGATACACTCTGTGGAAGATAGGGTTTTTGACTACTACTAAAGGTAGTCAATAAACATGTGTTCTGGGTAAAAAAATCATAACTTCTTCATAGATAATCCAAATGAATTAAGACCAATTTCATTGGAAATAGTATGGACTGTATTCTCGTGTGTGCTAGTTTTAGAATCTGATGTTAAATATTGAGCGAGGGTCATTCAATAAAATTTATCTCTCCTGAATAAACCAAAATTGAATCAAGGTCTACCATTCTCTCTATAACTTCTTTTTGGGGAGGATTCAAGGAGTGAAACTTGGAGAATTTTCAGAGAATACATTGAATAATATTTTCTACAGGATCAAAGTATTCCAAGAATTGAATAATTTCATAAGTTGAAAAAGTCTCAAGAAGCATTATCAGGTTCTATGTGATGGTTGTGATGATTTAATGTAAAGTTTCATTATTTATCATATATTCTTTGGTGGAAGGAAGGGGCAAGGATGGAGAGGTCAACCCTCTCTTGATATTGGAGGATTGTATCTTCCTCTTAGAGGTTTATCCCTCCCTTTATATTTGGAAGCTGTAGCTACCTTTGGAAGTCATTACTTCCCTTGAACAATAACTATTGATTATTTCTCATATATTGTGCATGGTGTATTGGTGTAGCTCTTATACTATTGTTCATTTCTCATTGGATATAATTGAATGGTTTAAGTATAAGTTATAAAAGTTTTAAAATTGTACTTGATACTGATTCACCCCCCTCTCAGTATCAACACGGGTTTCTTACAATAAGAAAGGAAAGAGATGGTTCAGTCTCATTTGGAAATGATGATTCAACTAAAATCATTGGAAAAGGAACAATCAGAATTGGGAACAAGAATACAAAGGCAGAAAGTGTTCTACTAGTAGAAGATATGAAACATAATCTTCTAAGTGTGGTTCAAATGTGTGACCAAGGTGATAAAGTTACTTTTGACTCACAAAAGTGCGAGATAAGAAAAGAAGGTTCAAGAGAATTGATTTCTACACCTACAAAAACTTCAAGCAACATATATGTGTTAAGTGAAATTGGAAATGAAAAGTCTTGTCTAGGAAAGAAAGATGAAAGTTGGATATGGAACAGAAGAATGGGTCACATACATTTTGATAGCCTTTTCAAAGTCAGTAAAAGAGAAGCAGTCAAATAAATGCCCCAGATCACAAAACCAACCAACACTTTATGGAAGAATTGTCAACAAGGAAAGAAAACAAAGACCAGGTTCAAACCAAAGGAATATTCAACAACAAGACCATTGGAAATTGTGCACATTGATCTAGTTGGACCAACTACAACAAAGGGTTTAAAAGGTGATAAATACTTTACGTTATTATTTGATGATTATACAAGAATGATTGTAGTTTTCTTTCTCAAGAATAAGTCAGAAGATTTTGAAAACTTTAAGATCTACAAGGAAATGGTTGAAAATGAAATGGATTCAAAATCAAATGCTTGAGATCTGATAATGGAGGAGAGTTCACTTGAAAGGAATTTGTGGTCTACTGTAATAGTCATGGAATAAAAAGGAAATTATCCATTGAAAGGACACCTCAACAGAATGGAGTTGTTGAAATAAAGAATAGGACAATACAGGAAATGGCTCGAACAATTCTAATGGATTCCAAATTGACAGATATATTTTGGACACAGGCAGTGCATACAACAGTTCACATTCAAAACAGAGTAATTCTCATAAACAACACTGACAAAACTCCCTACGAGCTATGGAAAGGAAGACCAACAAATGTGAAGCACTTCAAAGTTTTTGGAAGCAAATGCTACATCAAAAGAGAATATGGCATAATAGGAAAGTTTGACTCTCGTGTCGACAAAGGATTACTTGTTGTTTACTCAATTACAAGGAAAGCATACAAGTGTTACAATCTGAGATTGAACAAAGTTGTGGAAAGCATCAACGTAATAATTAATGAAACAGGTAGACCAGAGTCAAAGGAAGAAGAAAATAAATCAATGGAACAACCTTTCGAAGAAGAAGCAGAATATGAAAAAGAAGTAGAAGAGGAAGATGAAGAGAATCCGACAAAAACAAAAGAGCAAGTTCAACAAGTGTCTCCAAAGACACCTAGCAGACGATTATAGAAGAGTCATCCTTCAGATTAGATTATCGGAAACAAATATGCATGAGTGGAGACTAGAAGAAGAATTCGTTCACTAGAACAAACACACCTAACACTCTTATATACAATTGAACCAAACTGTTTTGAAGAAGCCAACAAGGATGAATTTTGGAATAAGGCCATGGATGAAGAATTGGATCAAATAGAGAAAAATGACACTCGAGAATTGGTTCCAGGACCAAAGAATAAGAATGTGATCGGCACAAAATGGGTTTTCAGGAATAAATTGACTAAAGATGGACAAGTTACAAGGAACAAAGATAGATTGGTATGTAAAGGATATGGACAGATTGAAGGAATCAACTTTGAAGAGACATTTGCCCTAGTTTCTAGAATGGAAGCAATATGTTTTCTTTTAGCTTATGCATGCTCCAAAAATATTAAAGTGTATCAGATGGACGTAAAATCTACTTTTTTGAATGGGGAACTTGAAGAAGAAGTCTACATTGAACAACCAAAATAATATCAGTTGTCATAAAATGCAAATTATGTGTGTAAATTAAATAAGGTCTTGTATGGTCTAAAACAGGCTCCTAGAGCATGGTACTCTAGAATGGATAAGTATCTACAACAAGCAGGGTTAAGAAAATAAAGTGAAGACAACAACCTCTACATCAAGGTAAGTCAAGGTAATATTTTATTAATCGAAGTTTATGTTGATGATATTATTTTTGGTAGTGATGATGAAAGGTTAAGCCAAAAAGTTGCGAAGGATATCCATAATGAATTTTAAATGTCGTTACTTGGAGAACTATCCTTCTTTCTGGGACTTCATATACATCAAAGCAACCAAGGAATTTTTATTTCTCAAACTAAGTATATCAGAATAATGATAAAGAGGTTCGGAATGGAAGATTGCAAACCAATTATCACTCCCATGGAAACCAATTGCAAGTTAAGAAAAGATGATGATTTAAAGTCTACATATAAGAGGAAATACAAGTCAATGATTGGAAACCTACTATTTGTGACAGCATCCAGACCAGATGTAATGCAGGAAGTTGGACAGGTGGCACAATTTGAAGCGGTACCAAAGGAATCACATGTATGAGCAGTGAAGATGATTTTCAGATATCTCAAAGGAACATAAGAGTTAGGATTATGGTATCCAAAAGGAAATGATCTATCACGTATACCCTACATAGATGCAGATTGGGTAGGTTGTATTGATGACCGACGAAGCACCAGTGGAGCAACATTCTACTTGGGTGATTGTTTAGTATCATGGCTAAGCAAGAAACAATCATTAGTATCTTAATCTACAGCCAAGGCAGAGTATATTGCAACAACATCATGTTGTAAACATGTTCTTTGAATGAAACAAACTCTGACAGATATAAAGGTTTAGTATGATGAGCCCATTCCAATCTATTATGATAATACAAGTGCCACAAGTATCTCAAAGAACCCGGTGATGCACTCCAAGATGAAGCACATTCCAATCAAGTATCACTTTCTATGGGAGAAGGTTGCAGAAAAGAACATCAGAGCTGAGTATGTGGGCACAAAAGAAAAAGTGGTAGACATATTTACAAAACCACTTCCACGGGATTCCTTTGAGTATCTTCACTAGAGACACATAGTTATTTCTACTCTAAAATGAATTATTTTGAATTCTTATCTTATATGTCTTATATGTACACGAGGATGCACCGTAAAGAGGACAATTTAGTCAGGGGGAGCATTTCCGGATGGAAAGATAACTTTGCCATTGATGACAAAGGGGGAGAGATTCATCAGATGTAGAGGAAAAAGGCATGGTTCTAGGGGGAGAAATGGTCACAGAGATGCAGATGATAGAGGCATGTTTCCAGGGGGAGCATGAGTGATATAACTTCAGTATTGCATGACATAATTTCAATTTTGCATCAGAGTTTTTCCATCAATGACAAAGGGGGATATTGTTGATTAAGGTTGGTTGTCATTTATTTCAGCCCTTGAAGAAAGCCCAATAGCAGAAAGGATTAACTCCAAAGTGGTCCCCTTATGGTGAAAGCCTTCACGGGAAGACGCTCTGTGGATTGCGTTATCTTAGAAGTATGGTTAGAGAACAATGATTATTTTTGAAATAATGAGATGAAGGTCAATGAATTTGTCAATTAAACTATCCTATATGGATAGTGCTTGTCATGCCATTTCCGGTGGTATGTGGAACGTCACATAACTCCTCACGGTTAGAGAGTTATGACCATAAGAAGTTGGAGAACCCAGGTTTGGGTAATGGACCCAAGTTTGTTTGATGGATAATGGTATGAGTTTTGATATA